>JAAGNO010004899.1:18901-47859 GCA_033439905.1 Ceryle rudis
AAGAGGGGACTGAGGGGTGACCTCATGAATGTTTATAAATATGTAAAGGATGAGTGTTAGGAGGATGGACCCAGGTTTTTGTCAGTGATATCCACTGATAAGACAAGGAGCAACTGGTGCAAGCTGGAACATAGGAGGTTCCATGTACACATAAGGAGAAACTTTTTTATGGTGAACACTGGAACTGTCTGCCTATGGAGGTTGTGGGGTCTCCTTCTCTGGAGACATTCAAATCCCACCTGGACACATTCCTGTCTGACCTAATCTAGGTGATCCTGCTCTGGCAGGGGGGTTGGACTAGATAATCTTTCAAGGTCCCTTCCAACCCCTAACATTCTGTGATTCTCTGATTCTGTAAATGGTCTCCAAGGGATTGTTATAGTGGAGGCACCCTCTGGGGCTGTGAACATCCTCTTCGGGACATTTGTTTTTTCGGCCCTGTAGCAGTCTGAAATGAGACAGAAAGGTGTTCCTATTCCACCACACATGAACTGTGCAAATAACTTTCTCAAATTTATGTTCCTGGTTTGGAAGGACTGAATGATATCTAATTTCACATGGATGTCTGCACTGTCTTTGCCTGGCCAATTTTGTCAACGATACATCCTGAAGGATCCCAGACCAGACAATTATTTTTATGGATGTTAGTATCATTGCTCCTTCGGGTTGAGTTTCAGCAATATGGAGTTTGTTCTTTGATGACATCTTAACATTTGAGAGGGAGGTTAGAACTCACTAGAGAGTGAGTGTAACATTTGACTGTCAGCTGCACAGAATATATGATCTGTGCCTGTAAGAACACAAGGATTTATACAATTCAAAACATAATAAATTAATCTAACATAGTATTTTTTTTCTGCATTCAGGTAATTAGACACATGGAAAAAAATGAATGTACACCCACATTTGCCCACACACCATCAATGATACTCTACTGGTTCTGCAATGGCTGTGCAGAACTTGGTCTCTTCCTTGGAAGAAATCTCTGCATAGAGTGGTGACTTTCCCCTGAGAGAGCCATGAATGTTTCTGAGCACAAATTCCATAATTCCACAGTGTTCTATCTTCGCAGTCCTCACTTTAGTTGTTGCCAGGGGAATGAATCCAAATACTCATGACTTTTTTTTTTTTTTGGTAAGAAAACAGGTTCCTTTGTGTCAAGTTGTGAAAACCTTCCTAGGCTAATGTGATGAAAGCCTTCCTAGAATACAGATTTCTCCACTGTTGGCTTTTCATGGAAGGGGGGTGGACTCATTTTCTTCTTTGGCACCAGGAGTGAAGTGATAGAAATGTTCCCCTTGTCTAGTCTTCATGTAATTTACCTGGAGAGAGATCTCCTATGTTGCATCAGAGTTCCTTGGGGAATCAGAATCTTCATGTGTTCGGTATATCACAAGTAACCTGAGAAATATCTGCAGCAGCTTCTCTACCCTCCCAAGTCTTCAGTATCAAAGATTTTAACTGATGCTAACTCAGAAAAATTTCCAGGGAGTCTTCTGAATTTTGCCATTGAAGATTTCATGCAGCAATGTGATTTCATGCTTAGCTGTGTCCTGCCCTCTCCCCACTGCAGAGTTACCAAGCAGTTCCCAGAGCTTTTGGGAAGACAGTGGGTGGGGGTGTGGTTTGGTAAAGCCATCCCTACCACAGTGTGAAGGAAAGAAACAGATTTTGCAGAGATGAGCTATCTCCTCACACTGTGGGGCTGGACTTCTGTGCCTTCTTCTGCTGTCACTCCAGACTCACTGAACAAAGAGGAGTGGGAAAGCCTGGAACCTCACTGCCACAGCGAGCTACAGTCAGCATGGCTCAGTTAACCCTGAGGCAGAATAAAAACATGCTTCTAAAGCAGCAGGGGTAGAAGGAAGGGAAAACTGGTCTGGAGAGGAGTCTTAGAGCTACTTTGCTTCAGTGCAGCTGATATAACACACCCTCTCCAGAGTATGGAAATATCACTGACTGTGTGTCAATTGACAGTCTGTTCACTCCAAGCGAAAAATTCTGGTCCCCTGCCATGACATTTATTTACTCAAAATATTTTCTTTCATCCTAAAACCATTTTTTCCTCCTTGTTTTTTTTTCTCCTCGATAGAGTTATACAAACAAATCCATCCTGCATCAGCTTCATCTCACTAGACTAAACAAGCCAATGTTTTTAAGTCAGTCATCATAAACTAGTTCATCCATTCTCATGGCCATTTTATTAATTCTGAGCTGCATTTATTCCAGATAAGTAAATCTTTTAATCTTTTGTGCTGAACACATTTTCCCCATTCTTCAATACAGCTATTGTTTTGGGTTTTTTTTTTTGGTTGGTTGGGGTTTTTTTCCACATGATCACAAAGTGGTGTAAATAGTCTCTCTGGCTATGCACATCTGTGTTTGCTACTTCACAGTAATATGTTTGTCTCTTTCATCACAGGCAGCAGAAATGACACACTGATAGAAGCTGCTGTCTTCCAGTCAGAGCCACAGGCAGGAGGAAGGAAGAAATCATGGGCCAGATAAAAAGGAGCCAGAGGCACCCAGATCAGAGAAGAAGGGCCTAGGCTTTAGTTGTTGTTCTTTCAAATATACATACATTTTATGTCTACAATTATGGAAAAACATGAAAAAAATATGTAACACAGGCTTTAACACTGAAAGGCATTCTGAAAGTCATCTCAGCTGTGTATCCTCAGCTATTTGTTATTGCTTAACATTATTTCTGAAGTAAAAGTTCTGCCCTGTAAACCATTTTCATTTTTTTCTGTAGGTCTCCTTGCATCTGTTGTTCCACATGCTTCCTTACCACTCTGCGGAGGGGAAGGGGTTTAACCAGGGGGATGTTAATTTTTATTCCATCTTTTGGCTTTTTCCTGGACAAAGCATCTTTATCAGACACTCACACTATTTTTTTTCAGGAAAACCTGAAAGAGGATTATTATGGCAGTAACAACACTTTTTTGCACATGCTAAAACCACTGTTTCTGTCAGAGGGATCAAGGCCTATCTCCTTCAGGCCTTCATTTCCTCACTGCCCAGTAAGAAGGTTTCCTTTCATACTTGTTAGCAAAGGTTTAAGTCCAAAACAGTCATTATGCTCAGCTCAGATATTGTGCTCCTGTTTGCAGGAACCCAAAAGTTGATTTCATAACATCGTTTAATATTTTAATATATATGGGAATGCTCTCATGTTTTGCCATTTTTTTACATCATCATGAAGTCTTCATAATGTCTTGTCTCCTCATGTTTTCATCAGCTCTTTGTTGATATTAAAAGCTTTATTCCTGAGTCTTTCTGCATTTGTGAAATTACAGGATCCAGCTAGTTCTGGACTCAAGGTCTAATAATAATCTCTAGTCATTCATAAGACTGGTGACAATGTTTGTCCATTTGCCTATTGAAGAGTAGCCTACACTGATCTCTCAAAACTAAAGCATGCCTAAACATTCTGTGACATTTTGAGAGGATCTCAGGATAGAAGATAGTAGCTTTAGTAAAACTTCTCAGAAGTCCTGATATTTCCTTAAAACACACAGACATACTGGGGACATAAAGACTGAGATCAAAATACGGAAGAAACCTTCTTTTCTGAAATAGCAGCAATCACATGGTCATTGTCAAAATAAAAGAATGTGGTCAGTGTCAAAATAAAAGAAAGCTGTGTTGGGCAGCTATGAGTCTTGATGACTATTGCCATTAATACATGAATGGTAGTTTACAGAGTTCTCATAATAAATTTTTAGGTGGTCCTAGAAGTTAAGAGTCTGCAAACATACCATAAGGTAGTGCTGAAAAAGTGACACTGGAGAAATAGACCATCCTTTCAGGCAAGTGATGTAACTCCATAAGAACAAGTACAAGCTATTCAAATTATGAATAAACAATAAAATGCACAAGATTAAGAGGAACTGCTTAGGTCTCATTTTTCACAGAAAGAAGCAGAAATGCTGCTGCAGCAGGGCCTGAATATTCTCTGTCAGATGGTTCATGAGGGGTCCCTCAGGGTGCACTGCACACATTATATCTCAAAATGAAAAATTAATTGTATGATGCCAAAAGGCAGCACATTAGAGCTTTGTGTTCAGTCAGAACAATCCTATCTTCCCAGCAAAAAGAGAAAGAAGTCTCAGCAGCCCATGGTGTGACAGAATTCATACACTGACAGTGCTCCCCACTGCAAACTGGAGTGGTTACCAGGCTTCAGTAAGAAAGAGAATGAATGGGGTGGAACAGAAGAGACAGACAACAAGATGTGCAGTAGGGACTGGAAGACAGAAGCCAAAAAGCAATAGGGTGGTGAGTAAAATGAAAGTTAGGTTCAAGCAGTGTGGGAAAGTCTTTAGTGCTCAGCAGTAACTCTTAACTTGTTCAGAAAGAAGTATTTCTTTCTTCCTAAATGAATCCTTTTAGTGACCCAACAGTCACTGACTGACAGTGTTTTCCACCCCCCCCCAAGACTCCCAAAATACTTTCTGAGCAGAATACACTTCTTCAGTGGTCAGTCTGATGCTGTGAGAAGGACCATGATTTCATTGCTCTATGCGTCATAGTTGTTTGCATGAAGGTCACACTCAGAGTCTCTGTACTTAGAGTACAGAGATAAAGAGTAAAGAGTTATCTGATCATAAAATAGCTTCTCATGCAGTGCCCAGTGTGTGCATACTCTCTCAGCTCTCCCAGGAGTGTCCTAAAGACTTTCTGTCCTACCAGTCCCCACCAGTACCTCTTCTTTCCCTTCCTTTGTTGTTCTAAGCCATTTTTCCTCGCACCACAGCTCAAAAGGACTTGAGGTGTGAGGAGGCACCATGCACAGCCATGCCTGCTCCTCCTGCAGTGCCAGGACAAAGCAGAGATTCAGTAAACAAATCTGGTTCCCAAGACACTCTTTTGGTACCCAGTGAGACCAATATTGAGGAACTGTCATAAAGGGCGTCAAATGGCTGGAAAAACACAGAATATGCCCAAGTCTGCTAGATCTTTTCTTCACACATTTCACAGATTCACCTCCATTCTTTCTTCTGAAACTATACATTTGCATTTAAAGATTGCAAGTCACCCATCACTGCTTATTCACAGTAGTACCCTCTTCATTTTGAAAAAGGCCAGCAGCATGTGCAAATGATGAAGATTTCTCACTGTGGAAAAAAACACCATTATCAAGCCTTCAATTACATCTCAGAGTCAGATACAGTTTTTTCTTGGGCATCAGATTACCAGGGTTAGAGCAGTTTCACTAGTTAATCTCACAGAACTAATGTCCCTCAAGAAAAAAGTAACTTTATATGGTATTGAAATGTGGTCATCTAACTCTGATGATAGGAAAGGGAATGGAGCTCATATATTCTAAGAAATACACATCACTCTTTCACAAGAAGATTATTATGGACTTGAAAGCCTATGCAATACAAACAAGGTATCAGATGCATCTATTTTAAACTTTATCTCAGAGTTGTTCATTTATGCCACTTATGGCCCCATGTTTTTCTCAAGATCAGTTACCTTTGCATCAGCACTCAGCAGCTGATAGGCAGCCTGACTCCAGAAATAGTGTATCAATGCAAAGTGACTCCTGTCCTCCATGTATGGCAGCAAATCACAAAGTGAGGAGAAATTAATTTTCCATTACACCTCTATTAACATTCTAATTTGATCTCGATAATCCTTTGTAATTTATAGGGTGTCTAGTGGAGTTCTGCATAGTGCCGTGTGTGGGAATTTTGTCTTTCCTGAATTTACCATTTATAAGAGAAAACCCAACCATTATTTTTATTTTTAAAAATTTGCAGATTTTTTATATATACACAGTTGTTAATAAATAAAAATCTTTGATTTAAAATCTTTTGTGATTGCTTTAAAATAAATATGTATAATACATTCCATATTCTTTGTGACATAATCCAAAGTAAACAGAATGGATTATGGTTAATTATAAAGTCTATTTGCCCTTCAGCATATAGACATAGACTTCTGCCTTTTCTACACTTCAAATAGAAACTTTTTTAAGGATTCACAAGAGCAAAATGTAAACTAAAGGCTTCACATTCTATCCTTTCTTTTACTGTGTGTATGGAAGACTGTGGGATGGCTCCAAACACTTTAAGTCTCTCTTTTGTTACACAGGACTGGTGTCCAACTACCAAGTATTATTACTAGTACCCAATAACCCTTTACAGAGTTGAACTTGTCCTCTATAACCTTAGGTGAAAGAAAGTTATATAAATTCATAGAGACATACAAGTATGAGATCATAAGAAGTCTCAGGGGATTATCTAGTCCAACCCTCCTGCTCAAAGCAGGGTCAGCTAGAACAAGATGTTCATCCGGGTTTTGACTATCTTCAAAGACAGACACTACTCAATGACTCTGGGTAACCTGTTCCAGTGTTTGAGCATTCTCACAATACAAAGCTTTTTTTCTTATGTTTAAGTGGAGTTTCTTACATTTCTCTTTGGGCCCATTGCCTCTTGTCCTGACACTGCATAGCACTGAGTCTGTCTTTCCCTTCTTTATTCCCCTCCCAATCAGGTATTTACACACATTGATGCCATCATCTTAAGGCTTCTTTTTTTTGAGGCTAAACAATCCCAGCTAACTCAGCCTCTATCCATAGGGAGATGCCCTAACTCCTTAAACATCCTTGTGGTCTTCAAGATGTAGAATCTAGATGTCTTATCAGAGGCGAGTGGAGGGGAAGTGTCATTGCTCTCAGCTTGATGGAAATATTTTTTTGTAATGAAGCCTGGAATGCTGTTGGCCTTTTTTTGCCACAAAAACATATTTACAGTTGACATTCAACTCGGTGTCTATCACGTCCTTTTTGGCTTTCCACATGGTTATTATTTCCATGGTTATTATTTCCACATGGTTATTATTATGCTGGTACATGGTAGCTCCTCAGATACAGGACTTTTCATTTCCATTTACTGAACTTACGTCAGACTGTTTCTCCATCTTGCCAAGATGCCTCAATAGTAGCATAACCATGTGGTGTATCAACCACTCCTCACAGTTCTGTATGATCTGTAAATTTACTGAAAGTACACTCTGTTTCAGCATCCAGGTTGTTAATGAAGGTATTAAAGACTATTGGCACTTTTTGGATACCTGCAGTACACCACTATTTTTCTCATAAACTTTATTTTACAGCCAAGAAATCCAACAAATGAAGATTATTAATACAAATCACCTGTGAGGGACCTTGAAGTGGTATGTCTGCTTTTGCTGCTGTCAGTGAATGAACAATTCATAGTTTTTCTGCAGAAAGATGTATACAAACACTTAAAACTAGATTTTTTTTTTTTTTTACCTGAAGAATTTGAGACTCAGATCAACTCTGACATCTTGGGAGAGTGTTCTATCTTGCTGGAAGGACAGATATCTCATTTTTTATTTGACATTCACTGGTATCCTCACAATGCATTGTCTACAAAAGAGAATGCTCAATATCAAACTCCCAGTATCACACAAGATGGATCCCACATATTTTAGCTGCAGTTATAATCTGCTGTCTATCATGACTGCCAAGGGATTCAAGAATAGCATGGCAGTTCATTCTCTACCCTGGAAGCATGCAATAAACAAACATATGAATCAACAGCCTTTCACTCCCTGTCTGCTTGATTAAGTACTTAAACTGATCTGCAAAGTTCCATGAGTCATTTCAAAGTTTTAACAAAAATATTTTTTTCAGGATATTTTTTTTGTTGGTACTAACATGAAGAAAACTATGCTATAAAAATTATGCTGTTATAATTCTGTAATGATCAATACACTGAAAGAGTCACCATAAACAGGATGATTTCCTACCACAGTAGTCCTTACCTCCATGCATTCATGTATAGTCTCAGACCAAACATTTATCTATTCCAAGACAGTAGCAATTGCTATAACTTTCAGCAACAGTCCATAGGTAAGAATCAAGACCCTGCCATGCTTTCCCATACACAGATTTTCCTTTGGCTGTGAGATTCTTTGCCACAGTAGAGGGACCCAGCTATTTCCATTGTGCACACAATGCTGGTAGTATATTAGCTATATTAAACTATGTAGCAACATGGTCCTAAACATTTTTAAAATTTTTTGGATAATTACAAGATATTATAAAAGTTAAAATGATCAATCTAAATCAAAAAGTTAAGAAATGCCAGGACAGAAAAAGACACAGGGGAGAAGGAGTCAGGCCATGTGATACTTTTAAAATGTGTGTAAAAGAGTCCACTGGAGAAGGACTTCGTAAAAACACTGTTTTTTAAGAGCAGAGTTCATGCTCACAGCAAGAGTTCATGCTGGATCAGCAGTAATCCATTACAGATGACATGTTAGTAAATCACAGAAGAAATTCAACCCCGTATTTGACAGTAAAAGAGAAACAGGTGCATCACACTGATGTCTCTGAACTTTGGCAAATCTTCAGGAGTGTTTAATTTCATTTTTCAACAAGCAAAACAAAGTTGAGCTTTTTTTAGTTTGGCCAGTCACTTGGTTATCCTTTAACGGGTTTCTTTTAACAAATTTTATCTCTATAGTTACACAATTAGTCATGCTAATAGTTTCAGAGTGGGATCATGAACATAAACAACAAGCAGTTTGCAAAGCACCAAAACCATCCTCATCTGACAACTCTTCATTTCAGTCTTGAACACAAATGTGAGGCATAATGCTCACATACATATGTAATGTGTTCTCATGAGACAAAGGGACACATCCAGTCAAGACACCACTGGGCACCAGAAGGTTTTGGACACCAGATGACGTAAGTATAAAGGAAAGATGGTTCTTTGCCATCACAAGATTCTTAATCAGCATGGACACTGTTTTATGAAGGGTATGCAAACAGAACCAGAGGGAAGACAAAACTTAGAATGGTCACGAGGAGCCTGAATTTAGAGTTGAGCAGAGAAACAAACCATGTGGTCCTGTAAAAGTATCCTATGAAACAGCAAAAAGAAATATGATTGTGGAGAAAATCCAAAGGACCTGCTGCTGGGTGACTATAAGGGTCATAGCTCTCAGAGAACAGGCATGAATAGAGGACAGCTTGCAGGAGCTGTTTTCTAACAGCTAATTCAGAAAATAGTTCTGATTTTAGCTGCTATTTCTCCTAGGTTGAACTTAACTGCTTCCAGTTGAGCCTTGGTTTGGAGCAGTTTCTGAATCATTCAGAAATGTACACTTTCTACAAATCACAACAGATTGCTGAGGATGCCAGAAAGTAGATAGATGCCATGGGAGCTTGTGACATGCAGGATGTCTAGTGCTTGTCTCGAACAATCCAAGAGATAAGTGATGTACTTAGGCACTCAGGATATCTGTTGTCTGTCTTGAGACATCTAAGAGTTAAACAAGATTTGTGAACAGACTAAAGAGATGTCTCAGCAACCCACCAAAAAATTTTATTCCTCCCCGCCCCAACCTGAGAACTGGGGAGTTTAGTGTGGGACATGCTGAGATTGGAAACAAAAGAGTTCTACAGCTGACATTGGGAGCAGAATGTCCAGTGATAACCAGGCCTTGAAAACCACCAACTTAGCAGGAAAAGATAAAGAGTGCCAGTCTCAAACCACCTCCTAGGACCAAACCTCCCCTGCGATAAACTAATCCTGTGGTGTCAATTGTCTCAACCTCCTCTTTTGCAACTATCTGCAGGACATAGCCCTGGCACCATATCCCTCCTCCTATCTTGGAGGAGCATGGAGAAGATAGAAGGAGTTTCTGACCTGTACAGGGAGGAAAGCAGGGGTGCAGTGGGCAAGAACTGTATAAAAATCTTGGATACTATGGGTGCAGGGAAACACTTCCCCATCGAAGACATCGCTGGACCATGGTGGTAACTACTCTATTACTTGCTGTCCTCTGTATTTCTGCTTTCTCCTTTATTTTCTGTCTCTTGTTTTCTTCCCTGTCCTACTTGCTCTAGGGACTTCATTGTGTTGCTCTAATAAAAGTTTGTTGTGCACGTGACATCTGACCTTGTTTGTGTCTTAATTTCACCATTTGGGATCACCTTTAAACGTTTTCACAGGTCCTGCTGGACAACAAAGGAGTGCAGCTGCTGTGCGGCTTATACCAGGGGAGAGAAGGCAAAATTCAGCCACACCTAGCCTCCCACTTCGGTGAGGAGAGTTAGAAAGCAAGGGGGTTCTGCCCGATCTCTCATAAGACCACACACCAGCCCCAGTGCCTATGTGCACCTGATAACATGTTATCATTGTTTTGTTCTGGCAAGATCATAAAAAATGGCCACATATCTGAATACCGGATCGTGACAGAGCTCAAACAGGAGGCTTTGCACCTACTTTAGGCTCTGTCTATTGGTGGAAGGTAACTGGCCATTGCATTTCCCTGCTAATTTAGCTCTTTGGACAAAATTTCTCATGCTAGAAATTCCTTCAGACAGGCAGCCAGATCCATCAGTGATGCACAGGAGGGAAGGCAAAGTATTATTTGAGCATGCATTTGTTAATAAGACAAAATATCTGAGAGCGAATAGCAGTACTATAGTGAGAATAACTACATGCTGTCCTTCCTGGTGTCTCCAAAGACCTCTGATATTTTACTATGTGTTCAGTAATTATATTCTTGGCTACAGTTCCTTCAGATTTATTTCCTCAAAATCATTCTTAAAACCTTTTTTAAACACTTTTGGCTCTTTTTCCATACTTTGTGTACTGTAGTGGAATGAAAAGCTAGACAACAGGCTCAGTAGTGTTGAAACTGTTAGCTCTCCTGGGAAACCACCCTCCAGGATCAATGCACTGAGATCTTGGCAAGCTGTCCTGTTCCAAACATCATTCTTTAATGTATCTGGAAGGAGTTTGGGAATGGATTCTCTCTGAGCTTCCAGTATCTGAAACTTAGATTTCTGAAACTGTCATGAATGCAGCCTCCTTGCAGAGGCAGAGAGAAAAACCTGAGACAAGTATCTAAGACCAGATGAACTGTCACATTTTATAGACCATTCTCTTAATAAGTTGACAATAGTCAACCAGAGAGTCATTACAGCATGGATAAATCAGGTACTAGTGGGAATGATTGATTATATTTAAGCTTTCTTCATGGACCATTCAAACCAACCCACACGAGAAATGAGGGAGAAAGCTCAGGTTTTGGTACACTGGTTCAAAAATTACATTTACAGTATATCACCACCTGAGTTTGATATCTCATACATAGTTTCACCTCACAGGCTAATAGGAATTATCTAGTAAGGTAATGGATCTAAGAAGAAATGATGGATGCATTGTTATTTTACTGAGTTGTGCTTTGACTGTCTCATTTGACATCTGAAAATGAAAGTTCTTCATTCTTGGCCTCCCATACTCTGAGCAATATTTTACTTTTTTTCTTAGGAATTAAAAAAAAAAAAGCCCTAGTAATATGAAGAGACAATACCTCAGTATTTCCATAGAAGGCAAATGCAGATCCGCATTGCTCTATATTGCTCTAGTTAACAGGTATTTAGCATCAAACTTCCTACTTCTGGCTCTTTGGGAAGGCAGAAGAGGACAGCCAAAAGCTATTTAAGCTAAGATCATTATTCTAAAACAGCACAGTCTGGCTGATGGAATGAAAACAGCTCTTTAGTGGCACTGATGGATGGTGCATTGCTGCCAACAGATGGATGAAAAAACATCCAGTGTCAGTGCTGCCAAACATGAAAGTGATGTTGGTCTGCTTGAAAGAGCTGTCACAGGCATGCTCTTAAGCAATCTACAGAGTTCCAGAGGGGAAATGTAGAAAAAGCAGACAGCATGTCTACTCCCAGATCCTGCTCACAGTCACAGACGATCCAGTTCTCAGATCCACTTTAACCTACAACTGTAAATCAATAAGATAGGAAAATTAATTTTTTCTCCTGACATAGAAATACACCTGATAAGTCTTATCTACTCAAAGAGATATGTAGGCAGATCATTTCAATGGAAGTCAAAATCATGGCTATAAAAATTATACCTTGCAATCAATGTACCTCCTTTAGCCACATATAAGCACACAGAGTGAAATTTGTCTGCTTGCTTTGGTCAAAACCATAGCACCTTGTAAATCACATTATGTAATTACATACGTATGTGTATGTAATTACATACATAATGTGATTGTAATTCACATTATGTGATTTACAACATGCTGGGAGGAGTGAGATACTCCTGTTCTCAAGTGGCAGCATACTTGGTCAGGATGTAGTAGGAAATGGTTGCAGAGCACGGAGCCATAAGCCTGCAGCTCACTGGTTACTGCAATAGCCAAGAATAGCAGATAGCCTGATACGGGAGTGCAAGAAAAGGCAACGTCCTGGGCCATGGTGGGACTGGGTGGACCTTGCTGTTCTGAAGAGAGACATAAGAATTAACTAAAACCAACTTGGATGCAAGGACCTCCCTTCAAGGACTCTTTGGTGGCCAGTTGTTGATAATCTTTTCTTTGTTTCTATGTCTTCTCTAAGTCTTTCTTTTTAGTTTAGAAGCTTTTCAAGGTTTTATGGCAGCTTATTATGAAAAGGTTTTAGTTAGTTGAGTCACAAGTTATGGCTGGCAGAAGTTCATCTTACTTGTACTTTCATGTGATGCGTAGCACAGGCCATTAGTATCCTGCAGTGTGTATCCACGGCTTGTTCACATCATAACTACTAAAGGTAGATTTAGTGATTTCATCTCAGAAAAGATGCAACAGACTAGGAGGAACACTGAGAATGTCTGAAAAGGATCAACTAATGTGTCACAGTGTAATATGCTAAGTACCAGCACAGGAAACTTCTTTATTTTGCACTGCTTATCTTGGTATAAATATAATGAAATAAAAAAAAAAGTCTAATAAAACTCCACCTTACTCTCACTGAGGAAATTTCCGACAAAATTGAAACCTTCATCCCACAGACAGTTCTCCCCCTGAAAAGTTAAAACTACTAACAGTGAAATATGTAAGTATAACATTACTTGATATGGCCCTGAAAAAAATGGAGAAAATTAGGACAGCATAAAAAACAATCTACAGAACATTGCTAAGGAACTTTCACAATCATTCATTGTCAAACAATAATTTCCCCACATGATGCTTCATTAACACTATTTTCCATTGTCTGTCATGTATTATGTCATATAGAGTATATATGTATAAACATGAATATGTAATGGAATATATAAACATATGTATATGTACTTATACGTTTAATACTTTTCCATTATTGTTTATAAAGATACATCATAATGAAGATATACAATAGATAGTAGAGGAAGTTAAGGAAGTTAAAGATTAATGAGATTGCAGAACCAAAAGGAGAAGTCATGTCAAATGCTTACTACGCCACTGTCACAGTTTAGGGTCAGGGTGGCCCCTTAGACCTAACAGATGCTCTCCGTTAACACCCCTCCCTCCCCAAAGCAGGAGAGAAAAGGGATAAGGGAGAGAGACTTAGTGATTAGAAAAGGAAACTAGAACAGCTTTAATGATAATAAAACCAGTATCGAACCCAACCCCCCTGATGGTATTTACATCACCGTCACCACTGATGTTGTAGAGCAGGCACTGGGGGTCCCAGACTGGGCCTTGCAGCAGATGGGAGCTGTGTTCAGGAGCTGGATTCTGCTACCGGATTCAGGAACGCAGGATCAAAGGCAGAATGGACAGAGTCCTCCTTAGATGCTCTGGGGAAGCAGTCCAAGAGGGGAGAAGAGCCTGGGTAAAAGCCCTATAGACCCTTCAGATCCCTCTGCTTGCTACCCGATATGACGTATATGGGATGGAATACCTTGTTTGGGGTCACCTGCCCTGTCCGCTCCTCCCTAGGTGCGGTCTTTCACCTTCTGCACCTGCCTGTGCAACACACAAGACCCAGCAGTGGCCCCGGTCCGCACACCAATCCCTGGCAGCAACTCCAAACACGGGCTGCCACCACCGCCAGCAGCAGACACCACCTGCGAAAACACATCTCCAACCTCAGAAAGTGCTGCCAGCCAGAAGCACTGAACCGAAAAGCAAAATCACCGAACAGAACCAGCTCTGTTTTCACCCGAACCAGGACAGCCACAATCTCTATAATATTTATTTTCTACAAATTTCTTAAAGGAACATCTACAGTTCAGGAAAAGAAAGTGAAGGAACTTCACATTCTGTGCATTCCCAAGTCACTTTACAACTTTTTAGATCCTCATTCTTGTGGCTCTGCAATGTCAGCCCATTCCTTGGCTTCCTCCAGGTAATGATAGATCTTGTGGAATTTGATGAGATAGACATTAGATTGGTCTTCTGTGGGTGCAGGGAGCTCTGAAAAGAGAAAGACTTGACAATTCCATTTTCCTCTACCTGTAGACTGGGAATTCCTGAAGGAAAAGGAAGGTAAATAGCCTCTGTTCCCACTTTCCACTTCTTACCTAGGTACTTAATACAAATCTTGTCCATCTTTCTGGTTTCTTATTTAGAAAATTGACTAAAAGTTTGATGGAACTCCTTTTATCTACAGAATAAAAATAAACCTGTAATTTTTAACCAAATGCATATAGCAGTAAGGAGGCTGAGGACATGCTATATTGCATATTGGAAGAACTTAGAAGAACAACTTAAAAAAGAGCCAGTTGCTGAAGGGAGATGCTCTGGCCTATAGCAAAGTGGTAGATCTGTGATAACAGCATTTTTCCTGAGGTTTTCCTTTCATAGGGAGATGCCTAGTGAGTGGAAAGACCCATCAGGAGTCAGCAACTCTCACAGGTGTCGGTGCTGCCAGGGCTATGGTGACCATGCCTGAAAAAGAAGCCCTTGGGGAGCACAAGCAGAGTAGGCAAACAGAGTGGAGCATCAGCCAGAGCATGGCACACGGCAGTTTGCATAGCAGTTCACACAGAAGGGTGGCTCAGAAGGGTGCTGAAAGCTCTAACAACTCTGACCAGGAAGGGATGGTTTCCACCTGGCAGAAATCCGTGGCCTCTCCAAGCTCTGCACCCATCACAAATGATGCAACTTCCCAGGCAGAGCTCCAGTGGAAACATGCAGCTTGGGATGAGCAGTCAAGGGATCAGAAGCAAAGTAGTGTTCTTCTCTATCCCTCCAGTTGCTGGGCATAATAAGGAAAGAAACAGGAGGACCTATCAGATCAATATCTGTCTCCAAGCTTGATATCTGTGGTAGGACTTTGAGTTTTTTGATCATAGGTCAGTTTACACAACACCAGGCCTGCTGGCAACAGATGGGGTACACCTGTCTCAAAGGGGTCAAAGGATTTTTGCTCAGGCTAGGCTCACTGAAAAAGCTTTAAAATAAATTTGAAGAGGGAAGGGGATAAAACCTGTCTTGATGGAGATAAGCCTGGGGACAGCCTGCCAATGTTTGTGGGATGGCAAGCTAGCAAGGTCCTTCCATCTGCCATTCCAGTGGAGGTAAGGGATGGAGTGTCATGTGATAGCAAAGACACAAGTGTGTCTACAGTATACTATTCATGGTCCAGAAATTACCATTTCTTTACCATAACACTTGGGAAGGTCAGGTAGCAATTAGGGTGAACCCCAAAAAGGTGACAGGATCAATAGCCCAGCTAAAGTGCATCTACACCAATCCATGCAGCATGGGCAACAAACAGGAGAAGCTGGAAACCATTGTGCAACAGGAAAACTATGATGTAGTTTCCATAAAGGAAACATGGTAGGTAGGATGATTCGCACAACTGGAGTGCCGTGTTGGATGGCTTTAAACACTTCAGAAGGAATAGGCCCGGAAGAGGATGCTGTGGAGCAGCTCTGGATGTTAGGGAGTGGTTTGATTGTCAGTGAGCTTAATGATGGTCATGATAGGGTGGAGTGTCTGTGGGTAAGAATCAGTGGGAGTCTGTTAGAGACTGCCCAACCACAATCAAAAGGCAGATCAAATATTCTTTAAGCAGCTGGTAGAAGTCTCACAATCACAGAATCACAGAATTGCTCAGGTTGAAAAAGACCTTAAGATCATCGAGTCCAACCTCAACCTAACCCTATTACCCTAACTAACAAGCATCTCATCCAAACGATTTTAACACATTCAGGGATGGTATCTCAACCACTTCCCTGGGGAGCCTGTCCCAGTGCATAATAACCCTTTCTGTAAAGAAGTTTGATATCCAACCTAAATTTGCCCTGGTGCAACCTGAGGCCATTTCACCTTGTCCTGTCACCTATTATCAGTGAGAAGAAACCAACCCCGCTCGATACATCCTCCTTTCAGTTATTTGTGGAGAGCAATAATGTCTCCCCCCAGCCTCCTCTTCCCCAGACTAAACAGCCCCAGTTCAGTCTATCCTTGTAGGGTATGTTTTCCAAACCCTTCACCAGACTTGTAGTCCTCCTTTGGACTGGCTCCAGCACCTCAATGTCCTTTTTGTATTGAGGTGCCCAAAACTGAACACAGTACTCAAGGTGGGGCCTCACCAGTGCCAAGTACAGGGGCAGGATTACTTCCCTAGTCCTGCTGGTCACACAATTTCCGATACAAACCAGGATGCCATTGACCTTCTTGGCCACCTGGGTACACTGCTGGCTAATATTCAACCATCAATCAATACACCAAGGTCCTTTTCTGTCAGGCAGCTTTCCAGCCACTCTTCCCCAAGCCTGTAGTTGCCTGTTCTTGTGACAACAGTGCAGGACCTGACACTTGGCCCTATTGAAACTCATACAATTAATGGCCCATCAATCCAGTCTGTCCAGGTCCCTCTGTAGAGCCTTACTATCCTCCAGCAGATCAACACTCGCTCCCAGCTTGGTGTCATCTGTGAACTTACTGAGGGTGCATTCAATCCCCTCATCAAGATCATTGATAAAGATGTTAAACGGGAGTGGCCCCAGTACTGAGCCTTGGAGGACACCACTCATGACTGGCCGTCAGCTGGATTTAACTCTATTGACCACAACTATTTGGGCCCAGCCATCCAGCCAGTGTTTCACCCAGCAGAGTATACACCCATCCAAGCCATGAGCAGCCAGCTTATCCATGAGGATATTCTGGAGGACAGTGTCAAAGGCTTTACTGAAGACCAGGTAGACTACACTGACAGCCCTTCCCTCATCCAATAAGCAGGTCACCTTGTTATAGAACAAGATCAGGTTTGTCAAGCAGAATCTGGCTTTCATGAACCCATGCTGACTGGGTCCAATCTCCTGGCTGACCTTTAATAGCTCCATTATGGCTCTCAAAATTATCTGTTCCATAATCTTCCCTGGTATTGAGGTGAGACTGACAGGTCTGTAACTACCAGAATCCTCTTTCCGGCCCTTCTTGAAGATGGGTGTCCACTGGGACATCCCCAGATAGCCAGGACTCCTGAAAGATAATGGAGAGTGTCTTGGCAACCACACCTGCTAACTCCTTCAACACTCTAGGGTATAATCCATCAGGCCACATAGATCTGTGAGTGTCCAGCTTATGAAGCAGGTCCATAACCATTTCCTCATGGATTATGTAGGGCCTGTTCTTTTCTCCATCTCTATCTTCCAGCTCCAGGGGCTGTGTACCCAGGGCACAACTAGTCCTACTATTGAAGGCTGAGGCAAAGAAGGTATTAAGTACCTCAGCCTTCTCCCGATCCTTGGTGACTTTGTTTCCTTCTGCATCCAGCAAAGGATGTGCTCCCTAGCCCTCCTCATGTTGTTAATGTTAAATCACTATCAATTGTTCTCATGGGGGTTTTCAACTTAGCAGATGTCTGCTGGAAATACAATACAGCAGACAGGAAAAAGCCCAGGAGGTTCCTGGAGTGTGTGGAAGAGACCTTCCTGACACAACTGGTGAGTGAGGCACCAAGGGAAGGCACCCTGCTAGACTTCTTTGTGAACAGAGAATGACTTGTGGGTGATGTAAAGGTTGGAGGCCATCTTGGGCATTCCAAATGAGTTAATTCGAGTGAACTTTTGTATTTTTTTTAAAGCCTATTGTCTGTGTTCCCTGTTGAGCCAGGTGTGAAAGAAGCTTTTTTTGTATGTGATTCAGAGGTAGGCACAAAGATGACAGTAAGGGAGAACTGGGCAACAGTTTGCAGCTGTGGTCCAAGGCCTTGTAAACTGAACAGCTATCAGTAACATTTCCCCTGCCTCAAATCACAACTCAGAGGCCAGATCTTCAATTTTTTTTAACCCATATCACAAGATGTATTTCTGAGATGTAAGTCATGCTTTTGAAAAGCCAGTTTTGGAAATGACAGTGGACACCAAAACAGAATAAAAACCAATATGGCAGAGGCTACCAAATTTATCTTAGAAAAACGCACAGGTTTTCAAATGTGAGTGGTAAAAATTGAGAACAGGAGGAGAAATAAGAACAAGAGGGCTGCTAAGGAGACATTTACAAATGTCCTTCACCCATGAGAAGTCTATACCTGTACCAGAGACTGATTCTGGAGCCCAGGAACACATGCCCATCTTCTGCTCCACAGAAAACTGGACAAGGAGACAAAGAGCAAAACAAAAGCAACCCAGGTAGAAATAGAACATTTGAAGAAGGGAGTCCTAAGGTGAAGGATGAGTATATGGTCCTGAATACCTGCAGGGAAGAACAGCAGATTCATCTTGGAGAAGCATATGGCTCAAAGTCCAGATGGAGAGCAGTGACAAGTGGTGCTCCTCAGGGGTCTGTACTGGGATCTGTACAGTTTAATATTTTTATCAGTGACATAGAAAGCGAGATCAAGTGCACCATCAGCAAGTTTGCAGGTGATACCAAGCTGAGTAGTGCTGCCAATATGCCAGAGGGAGGGGAGGTCATCCAGAGGGACCTGGACAAGCTGGAGAGGTGGGCCCAGGTGAACCTCATGAGGTTCAACAAGACCAAGTACAGGGTCCTACACCTGGGCCAGAACAATCCTCACTATCAATACAGGCTGGGGGATGAAGTGATAGAAAGCAGCCCTATATAAAAGGACTTGTGGGTGCTGTTGGATGAGAAGCTGGACATGAGCAGGCAGTGTGTGCCTGCAGCCCAGAAGTCCAGTCGCATCCTGGGCTGCATCAAAAGAAGTGTGGCCAGCAGATTGAGAGAGGTGATTCTGCCACTTTGCTCTGCTCTGGTGAGACCTCACCTGGAATATTGAGTCCAGTTCTGGAGCCCTCACTACAGGAGGAACATGGACTTGGTGAAGCAAGTCCAGTGGAGGGCCACAAAAATGATCAGCGGGCTGGAACACCTCTATTACGAGGACAGGCTGAGGGATCTGGGGTTATTCAGCCTGGAGAAGAGAAGGCTCCAGGGAGACCTAATAGCAACCTGCCAGTACCTGAAGGGGGCCTAAAAGAAGGTGGGAAAGGGTCTGTTTACAAAGGCCTGTAGTGACAGGACAAGGGACAATGGTGTTAAACAAGAGAAGAGTAGATTCAGATTGGATGTTTGAAAGAAGTTCTTTACCATGAGGGTGGTGGAACACTGGAACAGGTTGCCCAGAGAGGTAGTTGAGGTCCCATCCCTGGAGATATTCAAGGTGAGGCTTGACAAGGCTCTGAGTAACTTGATCTAGCTGAGCATATCCCTTCTCACTACAGGGGGTTTGGACTAGATGACCTTTGGTGGTCCCTTCTGGCCTAAACCATTCTATGATTTTATGATTCTGTGATTCTAGGCAGGAAGGCTGAGGCTTGAGAAAGGACTGTTAAGACTTTGACTTGTTAACAGTCTAGAGCTCAAGATACAGGGATATTTCACACATACCAGAGTGAGTCCTAGAGTGTGCAGCTGACATGGGAAAGGTGAAGAAGTCATTTAAGAAGAAAGTCAAACCAGTCTCATTGCAAGACAATATTTCACCTTGAAATCTGAAGGAGAGAGAAAGAAGGCTTCTAGGCTATATAAGACTATTTTATGATGATAATCTGACAAAATCACTGTAAAGTAGAGGATAAAGGGGATAAGCTTTGCATCCACTGCAACAAAAGTTAAATGACATGATGGATTGCCTTCCTGTAAGAATGTGGTCCCAGAACTCTAAAAAGCTATGACTACAGCCTACCAGACTGGAACCAAATACTATTTAGATGTCAGGGAGTTTATTTTTTATCTCCAGATCAACAGAGATAATAAGTTCTATACATACCCAGAAAAGAACTGAGACAGCCTGGAAAGAAGAACCCTTCTTCTTTCTACCCTTCTTGACACCACCACCCTCTAAATAATAGGAAAAAAATATTTAAAATTAATTTTGTGATTGTCTCTGTAAATTGTGCCTGGATTAACCTAAGGATTTCAGAGAACTAACCTGCCTCTCCACAAGCAGAGGCAAAAAGTAGAGCCAGTATCTTCACAGATGATTTCTGATACAGCTTAATAACAGTTTTCATAGAATCATAGAAAGCCCCAGGCTGGAAGGGACTTTTAAAGGTCCAACCCTCCTGCAGTAAGCAGGAACATCCTAAACTAGATCAGGTTGCTCAGATTCTCATCAAGCCTGACCCTGAATGTCTTCAGGGCTGGGTGCCTCAGCCACTTTCCTGGGCACCTGTTCCAGTATTCCACCACCCTCATAGTAAATAACTTCTTCCTAATGTCCAATCTAAATCTACTCTGATCTAGTTTAAAACCATTGCCCCTTGTCCTATCACTACATGCCCTTGTAAACAATCCCTCCCCATCTTTCTTGTAGGTCCCCTTCAGGTACTGGAAGGCCACTATGAGATCTCCCTGAAGCCTTCTCCTCTCCAGGCTGAACAATCCCAACTTCCTTAGCCAGTCCTCATAGGAGAGGTGTTCCAGCCCTTTGTTTAGGGGGGTCCTTTACTCAAGCCTGCCAAAGGTGTTGTAGTCCACTGTGACAGCATGGTGCACCAGTGGGCCTCAGCCTTGCCTTTGGCAGGCTTGGGCTTCTGGAAGTTGTTGGACTTGCCCAGGTGCTGGTCATAGAGCTTGTTCTTGGAAGAGGTGTCAGTTGCTTTGGGGAACATGCACTCCTCTTCCAGGATGGAGAAGATGCCCATGGGCTGGGAGAAAGCAAAGAAACGCAGATGCCAAAGGTATTGAAAGGTATTGAAATCTCAGAGGTAAAACAAGTTATGCATTCAGATAGCTTGAATAGCCAAAACCAAATACTTGGACATGAATGTGGAAGAATCCTCTGATGTCAGGTAACTAGAACTCCCAGATGCACAATGCACCCAAACAGGAAGGATATCTGAGAACAATAATCTCAATGCAGGCAGCCAGGTCCATCCTTCTTGTATTCCTCCTGCTTCAGCACAATTGTGCGGTGGTTGAAGAACTGTTGCAGTTTCTCACCAGTGAAGTTGATACACAGCTGCTCCAGGCTGTTTAACTGCAAATTCACGGACAAAAAACCAGACAAATGCAGCTATTTTTGAACCATGTTCCTGCTTCTATAAAACAGTGAGATTTAGTCCATTACTTTCCAGTTCAGAATAGATCTATGGTTAGATCAGCTTGTAATTCACCTATAGCACTCTTCTACAGCATCTTTCCTGTGGCAAGGATGTACCAGACACAGCTGAGCAGCCTGATCTGTGATTTACTTAATAGCTATATCTAGAGGAAAGAGCCAATGTCAGGGCAAGTGTCCTTTTCCTAACACCAACTAGGGTTATGCAACATAGTAGGTGCCTGTGGTCAAAGGGACTATATGTAATTTCACATCATAAATCTGAAGACTAGCACTACAGCTCTCTTCTTCCATGTCAGCACTCTGTTCTTGGAATGCAACAATGGTATGATATGTTGAAAGAGAAGAAACTCGGGAAATTTAAATTCACAGACTTCCACAGTAAAAAATACACTATATTAAGTGCTATGTGCAGCATTCTCAGTAACACCTTTCCCTTCATATTGAAGAAAGACAGATTTCGGTTTCAAAGTATTTTCTGATATTCTTTGCAACAAATATTCCTAATTTGTACACAGTTATAAAACACACTCAGGTAAAAACTTTAGAAGGTTAGTGCCTAGGCATGTTACAACACATTAATTCTGATTCAATTTTAATCATTCATTTATTCTATTCAAATTTTTCTCTTCTTTCAGAACAAATTGGTTTTCACTGCATCCTGAAACACATCATTTATGATACCCTAGTACATCAAAACTAGCATTACAAAAAAATCTATGTAATTTTGCCACTGTTTTCAGACTAAAGTCGCCTGACAGTGTCTTGATATCCACTTCCTATGCTGTATAAGAATTTTTGTACTTCTGGAGGGTGTTGTTGATGAGTTGTTCTTCATGTAAATCCATAAGCCAGGTGCTTCTGTGATCCTGTAAGTGTATAATCATTTTTGCAAAATCATAAAATATGATATTTTGCAATATCATAAAATAAAGCAATCTGTTTCTCCAACTTTCCTTAATCATAGAATCATAGAATGTTAGGGGTTGGAAGGGACCTCTAGAGATCATCGAGTCCAACCCTCCTGCCAAAGCAGGATCACCTAAGGCATGTCACACAGGAACACATCCAGATGGGTTTTGAAAGTCTCTAGAGAAGGTGGCTTCACAACCTCCCTGGGAAGCCTGTTCCAGTGCTCTGTCACCCTCACAGTAAAGTTCCTCCTCATGTTGAGGTGGAACCTTCTATGCTCAAGTTTATACCCATTGTTCCTTGACGTATTGCTGGGCACTACAGAAAAAAGATTGGCCACTTCCATTTGACACCCACCCTTCAGATATTTATAGACATTAATAAGATCCCCTCTCAGTCTTCTCCTCTCAAGACTAAATAGCCCCAGTTCCCTCAGTCTTTCTTCACTGAGGAGATGCTGAAGTCCCTTAATCATCCTCATAGCTCTCCATTGTACTCTTTCCAGTAGATCCCCGTCTTTCTTAAATTAGAGATCCCAAAACTGGACACAGTATTCCAGGTGTGGTCTAAATAGGACAGAGTAGAGGGGGAGGAGAACCTCCCTACACCTGCTGGACACAGTTTTCTTAATGCATCCCAGGATGCCA
Source organism: Ceryle rudis (assembly GCA_033439905.1). Taxonomy (NCBI): domain Eukaryota; kingdom Metazoa; phylum Chordata; class Aves; order Coraciiformes; family Cerylidae; genus Ceryle; species Ceryle rudis. The sequence goes on from JAAGNO010004899.1 coordinate 41,771, forward strand.
TTGGCCTTTCTGGCCACAAGGGCACATTGCTGTCCCATGGATAACTTGCTATCCACTAGGACTCAAAAGTCTTTCTCCATGGTGCTGCTTTCCAGCAGGGTGACCCCTAACCTGTACCGGTGCCTGGTGTTATTCCTCCCCAGATGCAGGACTCTATACTTGTCCTTATTGAATCTCATGAGGTTCACCTTTGCCCAGCAATCCAGCCCCTCCATATCACACTGGATAGCACCACAGCCTTCTGGTGTGTCAGCCACCCTTCCCAGTTTTGTATCATCATCAGACTTGCTGAGGGCACACTCTATCCCCTAATCCATGTTGTTGATGAAGATGTTGAACAAGACTGGACCCAGTACTGATCCCTGGGAAACAACACTGGCCACAGGCCTCCAGCTTGACTCTGTGCCACTGAACCTTCTGAATTCTATTGATGAGCCAGTTTTCAATCCATGTCACAGACCAATTGTCTATGCCATATTACTTGAGTTTTTCTATGAGGACGTTATGGGAGACAGCATCAAAAGCCTTACTGAAGTCAAGGTAAATGACATCTGCTGCTATCCCTTCATCTACCCATTTGGTCATGGCTTCATAGAAGGTTATCAGATTAGTCAAGCAGGATTTCCCCTTGGTAAATACATGTTGGATATTTCTGATAACCTTCTTTTCTTCCATGTGGTTAGAGATGGCCTCCAGAATGAGCTGTTCCATCACCTTTCCACAGATGGAGGTGAGGCTAACCAGTCTGTAGTTGCCTGGGTCTTCCATCTTGCACTTTTTGAATGGTTGGATGGCTCTTCTAAGCAGCATTTAACAAACTCTTTTTCTTACATCAAATTTCTCAAAGCCAGCAAAGTCCAGGATACAAGTGAAATACTGTCTGGGTTACTTTGTATCCAGCTGTTGATTGGTGCAAACAACAATCTGCAAGAACATCATCTCAAACACAGCTCTTGTCAGAGCATCTACTGAATTTTGCACCTATACCAGGAGGACAGAAAGCAAATTACTGTGCCAGTGAAGAAAATGCTCATTATGTCTGTTCCAGCCAGATGTTACTGATCACCAACTGGCTGTTACCTGCTTCACAGTTTGACCCTTGGTCACATATTGATTCTTAACCTTGACCTGAGGGTAATAGAGGGCCTTGAGCAGGTCAGGTGAGTTCAGACCCATCAGGGAGGCAACCTATTACAGGAAGAGGGAGAAGAATAATCAATTATTGGATGATGCACAGTTTTTGATAAAATTATTTCAAACCAAAATATTATCTAAAAACTAGTTTATAAATGTCGTAGAATCATAAAATATCCTGATTTAAAAGGGACCCAGAAGGACCATTGGTTCCAACTACTGTCTCCACATAGGCTAACCTAGAATTTAAAACTTATATCTAAGAGCATTGTCCAAATGCTTCTTGAATACTGACAGGGTGGGAGCCATGATCGCTTCACTGGAGAGCTTGTTTTGATATTTGACTCATCATCCTCACAGGAAAGAATTTCTTCCTAATATCTAATCTATACCCACCTTCTTTCAACTTCTTTTCAACTTCTTAAAATTGTTATTCCCCATCCTATCACTATATTTTCTGATAAAAAATCCCTCCCCAACTTTTCTCTAAGTCTTCTTTAGGTACTGGAAGACTGCTACAAGGTCCCACTGGAGGTCAGGTTTCTAAGCCATATTTAGAAAAAAATAAATGCACTGGCATAACAATATCAGATAAGCCCACAGTAGTGTGAAGGATGAAGAAGTCTATGACAAATACAAACAGATGCAGAACTCATCTTCCCCTTAGGCTATAAATGACAGAGACCGTCATAAGATCTTTAATTGCCCTGGATTTCAGTATGTATATAATATGATATACTGAGAGAATTTCCATTTGACATGAAAAATAAATACCACTATCTGATGAACTTCAATGGGAAAAATGCCTTTGTATACTCAGAATTTGCAGTATAGTAGTTGTTATGTCTAAAAATTTGTTGTCTGATCTAACTCTATCTTCTAGACTTGTCTTCCTATGGAAAGAAATAGGTACCTCTGTAAGTGATAAATCCTTGTCTGCAAAACATGTCATGGAAAAAAACACCTTTCAGAGTGACATGCTTTCTTACATATGTTACATACTGAAACTCTAATGAATTGTTTGAACTATGAGAATGACTATTCTGGGCCAGATCAAATGTCATGTCAGTCCAGAAAGTGCCTAAAGCAGTTTCCTAGTGTAGTCCCATATCATATTATATTTCCTTTTGTCATTTCTATCAGAGGGACAGAACCCTTGAGCTAGTTTAGCAATTCAAGAACTCATCAGAGCTTGGCTGGACTTTCTGTGTTGTGATCTTATTTAGTTAGCTTTGTTGCGCTGAAGCAGCAATTTTTCCAACTGTCTGAAAACAAACGTCTAACTTGTTTTTAGCTTTAGCCTAGTTTATGCAAAGAAATTGTACCCTAGATGTTAATTTGGCAACTGGATTTATAGAATAAAAAAAAATATTAAAAAATAAAAACATATTAACAACAGACTGTTAAAAAGGATATAAAATTAATGCCAAGAGGACCCAGGACAGAGGATAAAGAAACACTATCAGCAACAACATACTCTTTCTGGCAAAGAACTTGGGATAGTGAAGACTCACTTTATTACTGGGAAGGACCCTTGACCTCAGAACACTAGAAAAATGAGAACTCAGTATTTTTTTAAAAAAGTGCAGATACTACTCCATTTGTGATTTATCCATTTTTACTGTATCACTAAGCACCACTGGGAGAAACTAGGCAGAAGGTGGTGTGTAGATAGGGACATGTCAGAGGTTGCTTCTTTTCTGAACACTATCCCCATCCCTGAGGGGATCAGGAACCAGAATGCACGGGACAGCTCCCGTACAGCACCACTCTCCCTATCTTCTGTCTTCTGTCTTTTTGTCATCTCCAGTCATCTTCTCTCTGAAAAGCACTCATCTCCTTATCTCATCATAACACTCATAGCTGTCCTGGAACCAAAGTCAGAAAGAAGGAGAAGCAGGTTCCTGTGCAATACTTGATCACACTGGTCCTGACTGGTACCAACCCCCACCATCTATGAAGCTATCCTGAGCATTTCTCAGGGACTTTGTACTGGGACTCAGATATTCAGGGGGTCCTAGAATCAGACACTGCCTGTGAAAACATGCTGCTAATTTCAGAAAGTGCAGTTAGTTAGAACAACTGATCTGAAAAGTGGAATCACTGAACAGAATTAGTTCTGTTCTCACTCAGACCAGGACACCAGGGCAGCCCCTCCAGAACAAGTACCCTGTCCTCCCTCAAGCCTGTCCTCCTCCAGGACCATTTTGTGCTCCTGGTCTGTGCTCAGGCTCTCTAGTCAACCCAGACCCACACCTGCAATCCTGCCACAGATGTGCCCTTGCAGTTCTCTGTGACCCTTTCTGAAGGTCATCATAGGAATGACTCCTTGTCTCCTCCAAAATCTCTTGGGTCAGGTTCATTTGTAGCCATCAGATATTCACAGTTCCAACACAGGTTCCCAGCAACCCTCTTTGGCAGCTCTGGAGAGGGCAGCAAAGAAACCAGCTCTTAATCAACATGTCTTGCTGCTCTTGTTGGGATACTGCTTGAAGGACAAAGTTCCTGCCTATCCCACAGTCCGAGTGAGGCCCCCTGTGCAAAGTTCCCACCAGGAATCACCCTCTGGGATGAGGCTGTAGCAGGCTCCTGCCCACAACCCCTTCCCTATGCAGGCTGGAGGCTAGAGCCTATCAAATGCTCTGTACAGCAGTGGCATCTTCATCATGTGGCATCCCCCTGTTGTTTGCACAGAGGCAGAAATGGGGTGACAGCCCCCCGGCCCAGGTTGTCCCTCGGGCACAGCAAAGACCTTAAACAGTAGTCACTCTTTTCCTGGACCTGTGGGAAATATTGTCCTTCCTATGCTGGAGCAGACACAGACTTATGGGACTGTGGCTCATAGACAAATACATGAAAGGGCAAAGGCAAGGGCAGAGGTAGGATCTCATTGAAAATGTGGAACCCTCATCCAAAGGGTCAAGGGATGGAGACTGTAACAGGCATACCTTTAAATTCTTGTAGTCCACAATTTAAATTACATGTTATAGGAAGTATTATGGCAGGAACCACAAAAAAACAGTGTAAGACTAGCCTCACAAGAAGACATACAAGTGCAGTGGTTAGCCAAACTGAGATGAATTTGGGGCCAAATAACTCCAAAAACTCCATCATCTCTTCTGTCCTAAGTGATTACCATAGATGATGGCACCCATATCATGGACTGTATGAACTCAATGGATATTTTAAAAACATTTTAGGGACATTTTACAGGGGTGGTCCATAGACTACCCTTGTCATAGGAAATGACATTTGTCTATATATCAAAAGTTGGAGGGGATGTGTAGAGATGGAGATGGTACTGCTTTTGACTGGAATGAAGATAATGGAAGCTCTGATGTGTTCATCATTCCAAAATTATTTTTGCATTCACCAGTAATTTATCTAGACAATGCAATGAAGAAAGACCTCATTGTATTAACAGATTCCATTTTCATAAGCCAGCAATGTGATTCTAGCATGAAGGAAGCAGAGACAGTCCATATCTGTATCAATCAAGACATTTTACTTGACGCGGTATACTGTCCTGGTTTGAGTGAGATCAGAACTAATTCTGTTCACTGATTTTACTTTTCAGCTCAGTTCTTCTAACTAACTGCACTGTCTGCAGTTAACTCGTTCACCCTTTAACAGTCCTATATGGCCAGTGTCAAAATCTAATGGGGAATGGAGACTAACAGTGGACTATCATGGCCTGAATGGGGTTATGCCAGTGATGGGTGCTGCCACACCAGGCATGTTAGAACTCCAGTATGAGCTGGAGTCAAAGGCCGCTAAGTGGTATGCTACCATTGACATTGCTGATGCATTTTTCTCTATTCCTATAGCAGCGGAGTGTAGGCCTCCGTTTGCTTTCACCTGGAGAGGTGTCCAATACGCCTCAAACTGACTGCCCCAGGGGTGGAAACACAGCCCTACCAGTTGCCATGGACTGATCCATACTGCACTGGGGAAAGGTGGAGCTCCTGAACACCTGTAATACATTGATGACATCATTGCATGGGGGTAACACAGCAGAATAAGTTTTTGAGAAAGGTAGGAAAATAATTTAAACTCTTCTAGATGTTGTTTTGGCACAAAAAAAAAGATGCAAGGTCAAGGGACCGTCACGAGAGATCCAGTTTTTGGGAATCAAATGGCAAGATGGGTGTCACCAGATCCCAGTGGATGTAGTTAACAAAATAGCAGCAATATCCCCACCAACTAACAAAAAAGAAACACAAGCCTTCTTAGGTGCTGTGGGTTTCTGGAGAATGCACATTCCTGGTTATAGTCAGATTGTAAAACCTCTCTATGAAGTGACTCAAAAGAAAAACGGTTTTAATTGGGGTCCTGAACAAAACCAGGCCTTTGAACAGATCAAACGACAGATGCTACATGCAGTAGCCCTTGGACCAGTCCGAACAGGATAGGACATTAAAAATGTGCTCTATACCACAGCTGAGAATAATGGTCCTACCTGGAGCCTCTGGTAGAAAACACCAGGGGAAACTTGAGGTCGACCCCTAGGATTTTGGAGTCAAGGATACAAAGGCTCTGAGGCCAACTATACTCCAACTGAAAAAAAGAAATATTGGCAGAATGAGAAGGAGTTGGAGCTGCTTCAGAAGTGATTGGTACTGAAGCACAGCTCTCCCTAGCACCATGGTTACCAGTCCTAAACTGGATGTTCAAGGGTAAGTTAACTTCTACACATCATGCCACTGATGCTACATGGAGTAAGTGGGCTGCATTAATCACACAGAGAGCTCGAATAGGGAATCTCAGTCGTCCAGGAATCTTAGAAGTGATCATGGAATGGACAGAAGGTAAAGACTTTGGAAAGCCACCAGAACAGGTGGTGACACGTGCTGAAGAAACCCCACCATATAAGCAGTCATCAGATAATGATAAGCAATATGCTCTGTTTACTGATGGATCTTGCCATCTTGTAGGAAACCATCAGAAGTGGAAAG
>JAAGNO010004900.1:0-27127 GCA_033439905.1 Ceryle rudis
GCTGTCCTTGATCACCTCCCTGTCCTCCGTGTGCCTTACCAGACCTTCTAGGAGAATCTGCTCCATGATTTTCCCAGACACGGAGGTTAATAATAGGAATAAAATAATAGAAGGAAACATGAAATACTTTCTTGAACAGAAAGTCCATGTGTTGCAATCTGCCTGAAACCAAAACAAGACCCTCCATATTCCTGGAAGAATCTGCTGCAGCTCTGGTGTGATCTGGGGAGAACCACTTGGGAAGAACTCCTTTATGAACTCCATTGGTTGACTACTACCAAAAATCAGTCATGAGCAGTTCAAAAAGTACATTAATGGCTTTGATGGGATTTCTGCCTTTCTGACAAGAAGCAAAAGGCCTCTTCTCGCTGTTGTTGTTACCATGACAGCGTATGAAGTCCTTTGCCATCCTCGTCTCCTGTGAGTGAGATACACCCTTGCTTATCTAACTGGCTTTTGTGGTCTCCATCCAGTGCTCTCTGTACAAAGTATGCATTGTCTTCACAGCTCTACTCTAAAGACAGTAATTTCCAGAGAAATACTTAGTTTGAGTATATTAAAGTAAAACAGAATCTTTTGATGAATGGCTCCACTTTCTTATCTTTAGTTAAAACTAAGCTTTTTTTCTTTGGCGCTTTTGGGGGTTAGTTTACTTCGAGTGAAGAGCCAGCTTTGAAGTTTGGAGCCTGGTAATGCTGGTCCCAACTGGTTTGAATTGTACGTAGTTTTAATTGCAGCTTATTCCTGTATTTCCAGGATCATTTCAGAGTTTAAATGATGATTTTGATTAAACAGTTGCCCTTTGCTGGGCACTGTTTCTATCGTCTGTTTTGTCTTGAGCACCTTGAATTAGCGTGTTGGGAAAAGATTTTGACCTCTGGCTGTTGGTTTTTTTTTTTTGAGTGCTTCATGGCAGCTTCATCCAGAGTAGCACCACGAATTTGGTACATAAAACCCCTTTCATGTGGACTGTCCTTTCACATGCTGAGGATATTGCAGCTCTTCCTCACTGTTACAGGCTATTTTGTCTTGATCTATTATATGACTGTCCAAACTTTGTACATCAATTTCTTACATTTTTATGTGCACCTGCTTGAAACATGAGCAAAGGAATGGAACAAAACTTGTATTTTTCTCTTTCTGAGAGAGAGAGGGTATGGTATTTTAAACATGTGACTGCTGTCTTCAGTGGGCTTAGGGTAACTTGCAGTTTAGGGTGCTACTAAGAATGGTCAGCTTGTCTCTGATATTAAGATGTGCCCTCATGGGCAAGAAGGCCAATGGTGTCTTAGGGTGTGTGAAGAAGAGTGTGTCCAGCAGGTTGAGGGAGGGAGGTTCTTGTCTCCCTCTACTCTGCACTAGTGAGGCTACCTCTGGAGACATGTTTCCAGTTCTGAGCTCCCCAGTTCAAGGGAGACAAGGAACTACTGGAGAGAGTCCAGCAGACGCTCTGAAGATGCTGAGGGAACTGGAGCATCTCTGTGCTGAGGAAAGGCTGAGAGACCTGAGGCTGTTTAGGCTGGGGAAGAGAAGACTGATAAGGGGATCTGATCAATGCTTACCAATAGGGGTCAAGAGAATAGAGCCAGACTCTTGTCAGTGGTGCCCACTAACTGGACAAGGGCCAATGGGCACAAGCTGGAACCTAGAAGGTTTACCTGAACAGGAGGAAAAAATTCTTTGCTGTGAGGGTGCCAGAGCCTCACAGCCCAGAGAGGCTGTGGAGTCTCCTTCTCTGGAGAGATTCCAAACCCACCGAACAATGTGATCCTGGGCACCCTGCTCTGGGTGACCCTGCTGGAGAGGGAGCTTTGGATGAGATGATCTCCAGAGGTCTCCTCCAACCTCCACCATTCCATGATTCTGTGACTGGTGGCTCTTGCCCCAGTACAGTAGTATGAGGTGAAATGAGTCATTGCCTGCTGTAGTTCAAATATATATTTAAATGCAAGTTCTTAGGCTGAAGTCTTTGACCTAATGGCTGAAATGGGTCATAGCCAGAAGGAAACAAGGCGTTTGCTTTCCGATCCAGCTGAGCTAGCCCTGGTGCTGGTTAGGTGGGGAGCCAGGCTTATCTCACTCAGGATGGGTTAATTATGAATTCTGTCAGTCTGATGGGTATATGTGAAAATGGAGGGAGCTGGGTTTAGACAAATTATACTGTCCTACATAATTTAAGCCCTGGGGGAGGGGGGAGCTGTGGTTACTGTGATACATGGAGGGTAAAGATGTGAGGCACCAGCAGCCGTGGAGCTGTTGTTGTTTCCAAGTGTGTTATCCTGGTGCACTCTGCATAAGGTTGGTGTGACAGCAAGGATGTGATAAGAGCCCTCTTAGGCTCTTGCTCAAAATTCTGGAGTTCTAGGTCTCCGATAAGCTGTGTGTAAAGCATACACATCCAGTCCAGATTCCCTGATTAGGGTCTTTAGATTTTGCCTTTGACTGGAAACATTCTCAGATTTCTGTGGGATTTTTTTTAATTGTGTGAGGTTTTTCCTAAGTGTGTGAGCTCTTATTTTGTAGATAGAAGGCTTGATGGAGCACTCTGAAAGGTCTTGCACTCTCACAGCCACCTGGGACCCAGCAGCTCCATCAAACCCAAGTCCTTCTCTGTTTGCTGCCAGTCATGTTTGCATAGTTATTTTCCTCAACAAAAAATTCTCACTTCTTTCCTCCGCTCTTTCCAATTCTGCCATCCACTCCAGAAATTGTAGTTTGTAAGGTGAGAAGGCATCTGCTTAGTAGTGAAGTCGTAGATGGTTCCTGTTGCCAGCAGTGTCCAGGGAGGGATCTGAGCATCAGTTTCCTTTGCCTCTTTTCTCCTTACCCTCTGCTTCATCCAGGAATTTTCCCTAGGTAATGGGTTGTTGGATATTTATCATCATTTCCCTTTTCTGCCGTGGAAAGAATCAGAGCCTTTGGACACAGCCTGCCTTGGAAATAGTGTCGTGGATGAGTCTTACTTACTGTGTGGGCCAGCAAAATGCAGGGCTGGGGTAAGGAAGGAGACCTGTGCCGTTTGGGTCTTACAACATACAGTTTGTTCCCTCTTTAACGAGTCAAGCTTTCTCTATGCTTGGTATCTCATTAGCTTGAACACAGAGTCCTGTGAACATGTGGGCAGGAGCTGGAATCTCCTCTGAAGCTGTAGAAAAGCCAGGCTGTCTTTCAGATGGATTTTTTTTTTTCTTTTCTGACAGTTTATTCAAATGGAGAGAAGGAAAAATTAAGCAGGTTATTGAACCTTTTCTCCTGCCTTTATAATGTAGGTCTCCTTCTGCTGATAATTGCAGATAATTTCAAGGTGGTTCTTTCTTTTTCTTTTCTCTCCTCGCTTCATTTTTTGTATCACCAATTAGTTTTTAAAAACCTACTGAACTATTAGTTTTGATTCAAGTGGTGTTATATCTGTGAATATGTAGCTATCAAACGTGAATTCATGTGTTGTGAATAGCCCATGATTGTGAGATGGCTGGGTGCCAGCAGCACCTCTCCTGCCGAATGCCTAGGGACTCCTGACGGGTTTGCTTTCTATAGTGTGCTGAAGTTCATGGGATCTGTCTCAGCAGATTAAGTACCTTGCACTGATAGTCCAGATCTCCTCCAGGAATATTTATTTGCAGTTGTACAATACTGGCTTTACCAAACTTATGTACCAAGAAGGATGGAAAGTTTTATTCACCTTTGATAAAAGGCTGCATTAAAACTTAAAGACAAAAAACAAACGCAAGAACACCTCAACAAGCAGTTAGCAGGGAGCAGGAACATTGTGCAGTGTGGGTCTTGAAGAGTGTATTGGTTGAATGTAATATTCTAAAGTTAAGTTTAATGCTTGGACTCTGCTAATTTCTAGAGGACAGTCACCTTTTCAGATGGATAGCACTCTGCAGATGGTGGCAGGTTGCATCCACCTCCACTCTTGCCAGGAGCATGTGCTCGCTGACAGAATAAAAGCAGTAAGGATGAAGCTATCCATAAGAGTTGGTGGATCTCTTACCTTTAAAATTTAAGTGCTTCGTGCCAGGGAAAATATCTATGAACATATTTATAGTAATAAACAGCGTAGTCTTGGCTCCTTCAATGCGAGCAGGGAAATTGCTGTTCTACCAAGTCTGTGAAAGTGGAACCTACTTTTAGATGCTTTGAAATGGTAGTCTTCCACCCCCCCCCTTTTAAAAATTTCTAACATATTTTAGAAATCTGTACATTAATTGACATGAATCATGTTATGTAGGGACTATCTAAAGCTGGCAGGTAATGGGTGGTATTTTATCAGGAACAGGTAGACTGAATTTTCTTGCTGCCTCATGCTGATAGCTGTTGACTTTCTATCAGATGTCGCTGGAATAATCAAAGAATGGTTTGGGCTAGAAGGGACCTTAAAGATTTTTCTAGTTCCAACCCCCCTGCCATGGGCAGGGACACCTCCCACTACACCAGGTTGCTCCAAGCCCCTTCTGACCTGGTCTTGAACACTTCTAGGGAGCATAAAGGGGAAGTGCTGTGCAAAGTACCAGGTTGGTTCTGTGTGCAGCATCTCATCTGAGATGAATTTAATATCAGGCCATAGGATCCTGCAGACCCCATTCTGAGTCTCCCAGCTCTCTGGGGAGGCAGAGACACAATGATGTGTTTTATTCACCATGTGGTGGAAACCTGAGCTGCTGCTCTGTTTGGGCTCAGGATTTGGATGCCCACCACAAAATGCCTTCTGATGTTGGCTGCAGAAGAGAGACTGTGCGGGAAATGATGGGATAAATTAAGCCTAAAATAGAGACAGGTTTCTGAGGTAGCACTGTCGTGGTATGGATTGCCTAACAGTGTATGAAATAAGATCACAGTCTTCTGTGCCTGTAACTGGAGAAGTAAAACCGTTGGGCATTCAGATCAACCAGTGGCTGAGGGCAGGAAGAGATCGCTGTGGGAGGTGTTGAAGCTCTCAAATGAAGGCTGAGCCGGCTCCTGCCTTAGGAGTTGGAGCTCATTTGGAAACAGTTGGGGTGCTGGTGTTCAGGTCACCTTTGTGGTAGGCTGTGTGTGCTGGGTAGGTGTTCGGCATTGGATGGAAGCAGATGGCTTTTTTGGGTTTCTATCTTGCCCAAGCAAGGCTGAGTAACCTCTCAGGCTACCAAGGTGCGACAAGTAATCAGGACGTAGGATACTTGTTTTGCTTCAACTGTAAGTGTTTGCTTGAGCTTGCCTGTAATTTGACTTTGTGGTTATTTTTTCTGTACCCAGTGAGCTGATTTTGAAACTTGTTGAGAAAAATGGAATGGAAAACCAATACTGAATATGGATATTTTTGTCTTAAAAGGAAAAATACACATCAAAAGTGTACTATACAAGCTATGTCTTTAATGTGGTAATTCTTTCCTTTGTATTTTATTTTTTCTTCATATAAGGCTTTGCCTGTGTGGGGGGACAGTGGAAAGCCTGGCTGCAGGGGGTTCTGACTTCCCTTGCCCAAAGCAGGAAGCAAGTCTACTGAAATGGTTCGCTGTTCCTTTGTGCTGCAGTTCTGTCAGACCATTTCCAGTGAGCTTTATCTCTTTGATCTAATGGATGAATTACCACAGACTTTAGTCTGCGTGCATTTACGTGCAAAGGATTATTGTATTACCATGGATTATCCAAAATGACACATCTTTCAAACTTAGTGCAGATGAAGTCATCAGGATCTGCTGAAGAGACTGAAGGATTGTCATGTTCAGGAGGAGTTGCATTATCCTCCTCCAAAGAATTAAGGAAAATAATGGCATAGGAAGTAGAGCCCAAGACTTTTATGATTTGGCATTTGAAAAGTAGCGGATTGTCATTTGGATATTAATCTGTAAAAGCGGTGTTTCCTCTTTTAGTGCATCTTAGGTATTTGGCTTCTAGGATAACCATCTATTAATATTTTAAATGATGTTTTTCTGATTACTGTTGCTGAGTGTTCCTTTTACCTTGACGTTATCCAAAGTGAGATCTGCTGGATTTATCTGTACTATGTTCTGGGTAGGAAAGCAGTATGAAGCTCTTGTATATGTCACGCCTGAGTTTATTCTGACTTTTGTGAAATATGCATCTGGATTATAATGCAAAAGACAGCTTGAAACCCATCATAGTTCATTCTTGTGAGGTGTTCAGTGCTGTGGTCTGTTGCTGGCTTCAGTGGAATGCTCCACCTGTCATCTGGACCTGTGAAAGTCTCTGGATTGTCAAGTATTGTCAAGGGCAAAATTCCAGATAGAATCATAGAATCATTTTGGTTGGAAAAGACCTTTAAGATCATGAAATAAAACTGTTAAGCTAACACTGCTGGGTCACCGCTAAATCGTGTCACTCTGCACCTTATCTGTACTGCTTTTAAATCCCTCCAGGGATGGGGATTCCAAGACTGCCCTGGGCAGCCTGGGACAGGCCTTGACAACCCTTTTTGTAAGAAATCGTTCCTAATATCCAACCTAAATCTCCCCTGGTGCAACTTGAGGCCATTTCCTTGTGTCCTGTCACTTCTTCCTTGGGAGAAGAGACCAACCCCACCTGACTCCAACCTCCTTTCAGGGAGCTGTCAAAAGCGAGGAGGTCTCCCCAGAGCCTCCAGGCTGAACAACCCCAGGTCCCTCAGCCACTTCTCACAAGACTTGGGCTCTAGACCCTTCACCAGCTTTGTTGCCCTCCTATGGATACACTCCACATGTGGATATGTCAGCCTCTTCTGTAACTGAGATGGACATCAGCCTGACTTAGTTTCTACTGCATCCAAAGTAAGAAGTCAGAATTATGGCAAATTGCATATGGACAAGGCCATGCGGCTGATGTTTGTGCATTATGGTGTCACTGGCAATGGAAGGTTTTTGACTTGGGTATTAGATGTAGTATTAGTAATAATAAAATAAAAACCAACCCAAAACCACTCCATATAAGAAGATTGGATTAGCTTTTCTCTAAATGGATCTTTTCTTGATTATACTCATAGGCCCCAAATCAGCATATTTAGAGCCCAGCTCTAATATATATACTCTTTTTTTCTTGTCTCCTCTCCTTCCATCCCCTGTTCTGCCTGTAGATATCTGCAGCATTTTATTTTTACCATCCACCTATAAAGTATGAGTAAATAGTGCTTAAATGCTACATTTGTTTTCTTTGAATTCCATAGGCTGTTGTGATGCACTGGATTTTTATAGCAGCCGATTCCAATTGAAACCATAATTGGTATTTCGCCTTGATAGATGCTGTAAATCTCCAAGAAGGGAAGAGAAGGATGCTCTCATTTTCGTTAGGCTGCTTCTCTTTCAAATGCATAGTGCATCTTCCAGCTCTCTGGGCTAATTAAAATGCCATTACAGTACATGTGGTGCTACAATACAGTCTAGGGAGACTTCCCAAAATAGATCCTTGAGTGCAGACAAATTAGAGAGGAAATATGCACTGAGCATTTTCTCATAGGTTTAAAGAGAAATAATCCATTTGCTGCCTTAATTGCTTTCTTGTAAATGTTGAAGGCTTCCTCCCCTCCCCCCCCGCCCCGTAAATTTCAAATGAGTAGACAAATAAATAATACGTCCAGGAGAATTACTATTCTTATTACTAATACTTTAACTTGTCATTACATGCTGTAGTCTTTAATATGCAAGTCAGGATGTTGTAGTGGACTGTGCTTAATGGTCAGGGATGGAGACTTTTATTCCTCAACAATCCTGTTTTAGTTGCCTGGTATCCCCAGGTGACAAGGTTAGTGCGTGGTCTGGGTTCAGGAATACAGCAATCCACTTGACCAGAACCACCAACCCCCTCACCCACCTCAATCAGATATTTCCAAGAAGTAACACAGGTAAATGCTTTTAGCACATTATTTGGCAAAACAACTCCCCAGTGCATGTCTAAAATGCAAAATGCTTCTTATACTGTGACTGTGGTACATATATACTGATAACGGAGAAAAAACTAGATGTTCTTGGGCCTTGAAGAGGTCCATGAAATTGCCATGGATTTACATGTGTAATGGAGACAGCATGTAATTCCCTGGGCAGTTATAGTATGAGTGAGGAGTTCTAGTTTTTCACAGCGTGTACCTCCCCATAAGCTCTTGGCAGCAGCCTCATGACAAGAGGATGAGGCTGGTGCTGGCTTGTAGAGCACTGACACGCTTCATCGGAAGGGAGGAGAGGAGGGAAGGGGAAAGCAAGAAGCAGCAGCCAGTCACAAGTGGTGTTCCTCGGGGCTTAGTATTGTCCCGCTTGACAAACCTGATCTCCTTCAGTGACAGGGTGACCCACTTAGTGGATGAGGGAAAAAGCTGTGGGTGTTGGCTATCTGGATTTCAGTAAAGCTTTTGACACCATTTCCCACAGCATCCTCCTGGAGAAACTGTCTGCTCATGTGCTTGGACAAGTGTACAGTCTGCTGCGTAAAACACTGGCTGGATGATTGGGCCCAGAGAGCAATGGTGAATATTGTTCAATCCGGTTGGAAACTGGTCACAAGCGGTGTTCCCCAGGGCTCAGTACTGTGGCCTGTTTTGTCTAAAATCTGTATTAATGGTCTGGATGAGGGGACAAGGCACCATTAAGTCTGCAGATGACATGAGGTTGGGTGGAAGTGGTGATCAGCTTGAAGGTAGGGAGGCTCTACAGAGGGATCTGGGCAGGCTGGATAGATGGGCCAAGGCCAGTGTAATAAGGTTCCGCAAGACCAGGTGCTGCGTACAGCACTTGGATCACAACAACCCTGGCCCAGGCTGCCCAGGGAAGTGGTGGAGTCACCATCCCTGGAGGGATTTAAAAGCCTCTCAAAGTTTTACTTCTACTGCTCTCTTGGACTTTTCTCTACTATGGGTGTCCTTTAAAAGGAATTGTTGGTTGTTCATCATGTTACCCAAGCAGTTCAAGTAGGCTGTGGTGATTTGCATCAGGTCAAAAGATCTGAATATATGGAAAACTATTCAAATAACCTCTTCATTCCCAGTTCTACCCTGCATTTTTAAACTCAGAGTTAATTTAGTAAGGTGCTTTCTGTGAGAACTCAATGAATGCTTCAGCCTTCTGGTTTTGTTCATTATTTGTCCTTTTTTTTTTTTTTTAAGTAAGTAACAAAGTTGTACTTCCATGTCCTCATCTCCTCTGCTTTTGCCTTGGATGCTGGTGATGTTCATTTTGCTGCTTAATCTTGTCTTTGTTTTGCTGCTTTCCACATGTTTAAACCCTGCAAACCTGTCTACTTCCAAACCTGCCCTGGCTATATTTTTAAAGTAACTTAAAGAACTCTTTCGAACAGAGTGGGATAAAAAATAAAGTGTTTGAGTCAATGAATAATGGCTTCATCTTATTAACTAATGAGTAGAAATACCCTTCTGGAAAATCAACAACACTAAATCTTCTCTAACTCAAGCCATAAATCAGAGAGGCTGGTATCTACTTCCTTCCAGGCTCGATGGATGGTGCAGTTTGTCTTTCCCTTGCCAGCATCTTGGCTGGACGGTCTGCAGGCATTGTTCTGTCACCAGTTGCCATCGGCCCTGAAATTATTCTGCCCAGTTCAACCTTCCTGGTTAAATTTTGGACAACTCACCGCTACTCTTTTTGGTGAAATCATAGGCTGTTTTGAGTTGGAAGGGACCTTAAAGATCATCATTCCAACTCCCCTTGCCATGGGCAGGGACACCTCCCACTAGACCAGGTTGCTCAAAGCCCCATCCAGCCTGGCCTTGAACACATCCAGGGATGGAGCATCCATGGCTTCCCTGGCCAAGCTCTTCTGGTGTCTCGCCACCCTCAGAGTGAAGAACTTCTTTGCAATTTCTAATCTAAATCTCCCCTCTTTCTGTCATTACAAGCCCTTGTAAGAAGTCCCCCCCAGCCTTCATGTAGGCCCCCTTCAGATGCTGGAAGGCAGCAATTAGCTCTTCCTGGAGACTTCCCGTCTCCAGGCTGAACAACCCCAACTGGTTCATACTGAACCATTTCAAGTTTTCTTGACAATTATTTTTAGTACCTTAGGAAAAATTTGGTTTAGTGAGAGAGCTTGAAAGTGTTTTATAGGTTATCTGGTTTGTCTTGGTACTATTCAAACCAGGGGTTGTGTCTTGTCAGCTGTGACTGCATGGTTTGACCTCAGTGCACTGTCTTTGCCTGTCCATGGTGACAGGACAAACTGTTTCCCATCCCTGTTCACTTTTTGGGACCTGCAGAAGCACCCTTGTGATCCCTTCCAGGCAGTAACAGGGGTAAAACTATAGAGCTGTGTGTGGCACTGATAATATTAGCATCCTCTGTGTTTTACTCCTAGTTTTATAATTGACAAAGCTTTATACTGTAGCTCTATAGTGAATTGTGGAGAGGATTAGGCCTGGCACGGGTCACTCAGAAAGGTGGTGGATGCCCTGTCTCTGGAAACATTGCAGATGAGGTTGGATGGGGCTCTGAGCAACCTGCTCTACTGGGAGATGTGCCTGCTCACTGCAGGGGGATTGCACTAGATGAGCTTTAAAGGTCCCTTCCAACCTAAACCAGTCTATGACTCTATGATTTTTGTGTTTGCAGATCTAGACCACTCTTTTATCTTAGCACTTTCTATGTGTTGGCATAAACCATTGTGCTTTTCCTTTGTCACACAAAAGTCAATTGTACTTCGACTGATATAGGAGAGTAATGGTGGTAAGACACCCTAGTGCAACAGCAGCAGAAAACACACTTTTCTTGAGGCTTAGATTCCTCCAGGTGACCAGTTTATCTTCCATGTTAATGGTGCAGAAGTATCTGTGAAGCAATGTGGTTGAATATGCAAAACACAGTTTTTTTGGTTTTTGTGTGTGTTTTTTTTTTTTTTTTTCCCCTGTATTAAAGTTACATGGACCACATAATTACAACCTAGGACTCCAAACCCCTCCATCTTTCAGTGATCAGTTTGCAGGGTATTTTTTAACAGATGATTCTTCAGAAGCTTGACTTCTGTCAAACAGATGAGCTAAACTGAAGTAATCAACCAGGGCAAGCTCTTTTGTGGGCAGCAGTATCACTGAGCAAGGGCCAGGTATATTGGGTGCATGGATTCTAGTACTTGATCAAAATGTGATGTAGCACAGTTAGGATTTTAAAACCTTCCCTCAGACCGGTGTAAGGGACTCTTCTGCTTAAGGTTTTTAGTTGCATTGTTTTGGGGGGATTTTTTTGGACAATGTTGTGTTGGTAGTAGATGTGTAATTAAATGCAGTGGCAGACTGCATTTAGAATGGCAGACTCTTTCCAGTGGTGCGCAGCAACAGGACAAGGGGCAGTGGGCACAAACGGGAACCCAGGAGGTTCTGTCTGAACAGGAGGGCATCTCCGTTTTCTCTGGAGAGATTCCAAACCCACCTGGACGATGCAATCCTGGGCAGCCTTTTCTGGGTCACCTTGCTTTAGCAGGGGGGCTGGACTAGATGGTCTTCAGACCTCCCTTCCAACCCCTACTATGCTGTGATTTCGTAATCCCTGATACACTGGTGAGACTGAAAATTTGCAGTGGTGGGGGAGGAAGTCCATGGACAATAAAATAGAAAGCCTGTTTCAGTTTGGTCAGCTTTGAAGCATGTTACTGGCTTCATGCAGGTGCCTACCCATGGTGTCTGGCCATCTGGGTAATCCTGCTGAAATAGCTGGTGCTGCAGAACCATGATGTGAATAGGTGGCTTCTTGTCAGTTGTTCTCTGCCAGCAACTTTGTACTGCTGGAGGTATGGGTTTAATACGTCATTTGTTCAAAACTGCTGGGTTTAGCATGAGGAAGGGCACCTTTGCTCAAACAGCCTTGCTGCAAATGGGTGTTTCTGTCAAAGTTGACCTGGATTTGTCTCGCAGAGCACCTGGGCTGCTGGTACAGGGCTGTGTTTTGTAGATGGGTCCTTGTCCTCAGTCACATCTGAAGCAGTTCAGCAGAGAAGCCAAAAATACACTGGTCTTCTGGAAAATATGGGGCTGGTGTGGGTACATGTGCCATGCTGGCTGGCCACTGGGCCAGCTGCTGCTCCATTACTAAAAGAGCTCGACAGAATGAGATCTGTTTATATATATATATATGTAAGCTGCTGGCAGGCTCCATGGATGAGTTTTGGGAGCTTCTTGTGGTCCATGGATGATGCTGGTGTGTTCAGTGCAGAAACATTGCAAAGCTTTCAGCAGCACATAGGATTGTAGTTCACCGATGAATTAAAAAGTGGCTGATGACAACTGAGATAGAAAAATGCCTATCTTAGAGAAAAAACAAGGATTTAAAACCTGATATTTTAGTAATCAGGGAGGATCATAGGTTTTTTTGCTATCCATTTATGCTCTTTGATCTGAAGTGACCATTGTGTTGTGACTTGGAGGGGCTGAGAAGGTCTGGAGCAGACCACAAGAATGATCTGAGGGCTGGAACCCCTCTGCTGTGAGGCCAGGCTGAGAGAGTTGGGGTTGTTCAGCCTGGAGAAGAGGAGGCTGCAAGGAGCCCTTATTGCAGCCTTTTAATACTTCAAATGGGCCTAAGAAGAAAGATGGGGACAATCATTTTATTTTATTTTATTTTATTTTTAGAAGGGTCTGTTGTGCCAGGGCAGGTGTTGGTTTTAAACTGAGAGAGGAAGATTTAGACTAGCAAGAAGGAAACCATTCCAGGTGAGGTTGGATGGAGCTCTGAGCAACCTGCTGTAGTTGCAGATGTCCCTGCTCACTGCAGGGGAGTTGGACTACTTGACCTTTAAAGGTCCCTTTCAACTCAAACCATTTTATGATTCTGTGGCTGAATGTTGCATAGAACAGTGATGTTTTGCTCTACCACTGCAGTCCAGTTGCTGCCTCATTTATTGCCACTCACTGCTGCTTAAGCAGGTGAAGCTCAGCTGGCTGAGTGTCATCCTGCTCCACTCCAGTACAGCGAGCCCAGCCACACTCTGCACTCTAAGTAACAAACCAAAACCCCCCGCCAAAAAAAGTTCATAATCTATACTACTTATTTGAGAAGGAGAAATCAGCATTGTTTAATAGTTTAATTTATTGACATAGCATCCAGGACTGCACCGATCATTGAGTATGGTCACTGGAGGCAAAGTCATGCAAGTGATGGAGAAGACCCAGCTGTGTTTTTTCTCCTGAAATTGGGAATGGAGATAATAGGGAGAAGAAAACACAGTGTGATTTTAAAATTTTATTTTATTTTGCGTGGTTTTTAACTTTCTACTCACAACATTTTTTTGATACTGTCCTTTGCTTTGACTGAGAGAGATGAGGTGGCTTTGATGTCTCCAGACAGGTTTGGCTTGGTCATATCTGTGCTGCAGCACAGGGTGCAGAAAGGCATTACAGGAGAACAAGTGAGACAGAATTGGCAAAGGTGGAGATATTTACAGTGGAAAAAATGACTTTGAGAAAAGTTTTCTGTATTCAACTATTCGTATTCTACGTATTGAAAACAGAATTTAGTATTTCTGCACCTCAGGTTTTATTGAGAGGGGCGTATGGGTGGGGAATGGGTGACTAGAAAATCTGGTCTGGCAGTCTGCAGCAGGAGGAATTGTCTTCCTCTGTTTCAACTCTGCCTGAATGTGAGATAGGATCTTTGAAATATTTTGGAGAACTGCTTCAGCGAGACGGATTTCTGCATATCATTTACAAAGTATGTTTTTAATGCCTTTCTGAAATCAAAACTTATGCAAAATGGGGCTTGTTATGCATGTCTATGCATTTTAATCTCCTGCCGTGATTTGTCGGTTCTCCTGAACATCTCCCTGGCATATTACAGCCATTCTTCAATTTTGCTTCATGGGGCTGCATTTCTGTCGTAGCTCACACGGTTCTCCAAGCAAGGACTGAATCGCAATTTTAGTTATTGTATGGTAAGGTCTTTAAGCTGATGTACCTATTTCCTTGGATTAGGATCGATACCAGCTGTGGATTTAAAGACCGGGAAAACCTGAGCATCATTTGGGATTCAGTATCTTTTATTTTATGCTTCAGCATAAGCAGTTGTTACGGAGCCATCCTACCAATGTACTTGTTTCTATTGATTTGTGCTACTTGTGTTTCTCTTTTACATTGATAATTGGTTAGTGATTTTTTTTTTTCTGCTTGGAATGTCTAAAAATAGGTCAGCTAACCAAAAAGTTGATGTGATTTTTATGGTTTTTTTTCTTCCTTCTTTTTCCAGATGGGCTTTCTGGCAGAGACCAGCCAGTAGAGCTGCTGAATCCACCTCGAGTGAACCACATGCCTAGCTCTGGTAAGAAGAAACTTCTATTAGATGTTGCTCCTGTTCTGGGAATGCAGTAAAATATTCTGCAACTCTATCTTGCAAGTGGGAGAGCAGAATGCAAATGTAAAATGCTGGAAAAAAGTGTGTTGGAACTTGCACGCATTTACTTTCCCAGGCTGAGTGGATTTGGGAGTGGAGGGAGGATGGAGCTCAGCAGCCTTGTGAGTCTTACATAGCTCAGCTCACCCTTGGCAGGGGACTAAAGAGATCCTAAGGTTGGAGCTGCTTGTTTTTCTTAGGAGAGGACAGCAGAAGAAAGCAGCACCTTATGAGTCCATTCACAGTCTAAAAGGAGCACTGGGAAGCGACGTAGGTTTTTGAGTTGCTGCTGCCATTGAGGTGCAACCTCCTTGTGCTGAAATTAGGAACCAAACCCAGGCTGATCAAAGTGTATCTGGGCTGTTTGCTGTTCTTCCCTCTTTTAATGATCCTACTATAGTGGCTTTTGGGTCTTGTCCTTCTGGCGTGAAGCTACGGTGTTCATCCTGGATACCGCCTGCTCCTCATGCAGACGAGACAGATCTTCTGGCTCCCAACTGCAGCACTTCACGTGATGCAAACTGAAGTTTTGGTCACAATACATGAAAGCAATCTGCTGCTGTCTTTTGCGTTTCCAACTTCTCTCTCCCAAAAGTGTTTTGTTTCCAGGTGCAAACAGAGATATTTATCCTAGGGATGGTAGAATATATGAAGCATTATCTACTTTCCAGGTAGGAGCTTGAGTTTTCCAAAAACCCCACTTTCCCTTCTCTGCTGCCTTCCAAAATGCCTTTAGGTCCTTTATATATTAAGGAAGAGATCTCACAGAAGATCTAAGCGCTTCTGGTAATGCAGGCTGGAAAAATATAAACGAAGCTTATTCAAAAGAACTTCAGTAGATGGTGGGGAGGGAAATGGGCTCAGACCTAACCTAGATTTTTGTGAATTTAAATGCCTATCTGAGGAAGGAAACTTTTAAAGAGGTAGAGCTACTGTGTCGGGGAAAAAAGGAAGACCAGGTCTTACCAGGTAGAAGCATTTGGCTTCAGATTCTGAGAAGTCAGTCTTCCCTCACTGTGCTCCAAAACTTGTTCGTCAGGTAAGGGAGGTTGTATTTTCCTAACCCTGAGAGAGTTTCTCACTGTAAGGCTGCCGTGGTAACACAGGTCACTTTAAAGGTTTTGCTCCCCATTTCGTATCCATGTGCTAAATTGGATTTTGTGGCTCTGTGCATGAAGAGTCACAGTCTGTTTTCCTGTCAGCAGATCAATGGCCAGAATTGTGAATGAGATGGGTTGTAGTCTTTCACCTTTTTTTTTTTTTTTTTTTTTTTTTAAAATTGATTTTATTGTTGCTTGTTGTGTTTAATGTTTTCTTTTGAGATATTTCAGGGCAAAGCCTGATGCTGGTTAATAACTTGTGTAACCTACTGGTAGAGTTGAGTGTGCTTTGACTATTTTTCCCCAGATGAAAGGGGGCTTTTTTTAAGGTGTGATGGACTCATACAGAATTTATAACATTCTCACTGTTTGGATTCCATTTTGAGTATTTTTAATAGCTTGTCTGTATACCTACTGAAAAAAATGAACAGCCAGCCATCAGTGGGGAGCTGTGCTCATGCTAAGTGGTCATGATGAGAGCTAGACAGAGACATTTCTTTGTGGGATGACTTCTGCCAGTGTTTGGGCTGTGGGAATTCCCATCTTGTGCTGGAAAGCTCAGGCTGGTTGTGCATCTAAGGGGCAAAGGGTAGGGCCAACTGGGAATGAAAAGGTGACATTACAGATGAAGCACCATTGGCTCTGGACAGTGATCACCCAGGTACCTTTCACTTGAACCCTACAATTAGTCAGATTTCTGCTATGTTTTGGAGAAACAGCCCTGCAGTGTGTACAGTCTGGAAATGTCTCTCTTAGATTTTTGATTTGCAGAACGATGATTAAAACCTGGAAGTACAGTGTTCGGCAAAAAGCAAAATGATGCTTCAGCATGCAAGCAAACATCATGGATTTTGGAAGTGCTTCATCAGGTGGCTTTCAAACCTGGTGCCTGTTCATACCTACGTAACCTGATAGCTTTTTAAAATTGCTATTAAAAGATGCTGTCAGTTTGAGGGAGTTATCTTGGCAAACCATTGTAGTGTTTGGTTTTTATCATCATTATTAGCTGTAGGAGTTTGCTGCGGATCCTTCTGAGAGAAGGAAAGAGAAGCAATACGAAGCATTGCTCTGGAAAAACAAGTTCTGTGTGAGCTTTGTGGGATGTTGTTCTGAGTCTCAGGCATGGCAGAAATAATGGTGTTGTAAAACAGATTAAGGAAAAAAGTGTTTAATTGTGCCCTGAATATTCCCTTTAAAACCTTATTCCATCTGGATTATGGGGAAGAGACCGGTCTGTAGCCTTTGTGATGAATAAACCTGAGTGAATGACGAGTTTTTATCCCCAGAACTACATTTTTAGTGAAGATAAAATCATTGTGGTGTGCTTGTAGGAAACCACAGTGTTTTCTCTGAAGCAAATGAATGAGAAATTTGCTCCTTGTATTTGTTCCCTTATGTAAAGGGGGGAGAAAGGGATGTACAGTACCCAGCTGCTAAACATGCTCTGTTCTGTGGAAGTATCTCAAGTAGAAAATCAAAATGTTTGTGTCATTTTTATGAAATGCTTTTAGGGGTGAACTGAGTTTAGTAGAATGGAGTTCAGTCACCGGCAAGGTGTCTTTTTTAGAAAAATGATTTCTCTCTCTGCTTTTTTCATAAACCAAGGATTAATGTGAGGAAAGGAAACTTTCTCTCTTCACAGAATCCCAGCATGGTGGGAGTCTGAAGGGATCTCTGGAGATAATCTCGTCTAACCCCCTGACAAAGCAGGGTGCCCAGGATCACATTGTCCAGGCAGGTTTGAAATCTCTTCAGAGAAGGAGACTCCACAGCCTCTCTGGGCAGCCTGGGCCAGGCTCTGGTACCCTCACAGCAAAGATGATTTTCCCCCTGTTCAGGTGGAACCTCCTGGGTTCCAGTTTGTGCCCCTTGTCCTGTCTCTGGGCACCACTGGGAAGAGTCTGGCCCCATCCTCTTGACCCTCACCCATTAGATATTGATCAGCATTGATCAGAACCCCTCTCAGTCTTCAGGCTAAACAGCCCCAGGTCTCTTGGCCTTTCCTTGTCACAGAGATGCTCTAGTCCCCTCAGCATATTTGTAGATTCTGCTGGACTCTCTCCAGTATTTCCCTGTGTCTCTTGAACTGGGGAACCCAGAACTGGACACAATACTCCAGAGGTGGCCTCCCCAGGGCAGAGTAGAGGGGGAGAACCTCCCTAGACCTGCTGGTCCCACTCTTCTTCATGAACCCCAGGAGACTATTCCACTTTTTGGCCATGAGGGCCCATTGCTGCTTCAAAGGTGTATCATAATAATTGGTGCTTCTGAGTTTGTTACTTGTAAAAGTAAAACAAGACAAAACCTCCATAACCCCATCTTGCACAGGAATATAATGATCTGTTTGAAAATGCTGCTTTCTTTTTTTCTGTCTTCAGAATATTACTGCATCGATGGCCTGGGAGAGGAAGGGGCATAAATTGTTAAGATTGTTGTACAGCTTTGCTTCTCTGTAACTTTTACTTGCTGAATTCTGAGATCTTCAGAGCAGGGAGTACACAGATTTTTTTTTTTTTTTTAGTTAATGTTACATGGAAAATCTCATGGTGATTAAGGGGCCAAGTTTAGCGGGAGAAAGCTTCTCAGATACATGGCCACTGCCTAGTTTTGATGGGTGGCAGCAAATTGCTTGCAGAAAGGTGAAGGATTTGTCCTATAAGTTAGCATACTTCTTTTAAGCAATTCTGGTCTCTTGTAGTATTTTTCTTAGCAGTTTTAGCTGCAGTCTGCATAAGGGGATTGGTTCCTATGCAAGGAGCAAGAGACAAAGCTCTCTTGTCCTCCTACTTTTTCTTCCCATGCTTTTAGGCTGAGCAATACTCTGCCCTTTCCATAGTGTGAAGCTGGGGGGCCAGTCTTGAAGACCCCAGTTGTGAAAACATCTGGATACATTGTCAATAGTCCTCTGAAAAACATCACTTGTGTTCTATTGATACCATCCTTGAGACCTACCAAGAAGATCTTCATTAAGCATATTTTATAGTGTTCTCCCTTTCTAAGGCTGTGTCTGCAGTACTTCAGACAGCTACCTAATGGAAGTCTTGTTAGTTTTTCTTCTTGGTGTAAACTTTATAGTTGCTTGTTTTGTTACAATATGATCTTATGCAATTTCTTTAGTGCTAGAAATGTGAAAACAGCTTGAGATCTGTGCCGTAGAAGTAAAATGGTAGAATTAAGTAAGATGTACACCAGTCCTTTTTTAAACTCCAGAAGCTTTACTCTAAGTAATAAAACTGCAAATCAGGCTGAACGGTCTCAGCCTACCAGCCATGTTTCACCAATATGCTGGTCATGGCCTCATTTGACATGCTGGAGACATCTGTGTACAGTACAGTTAGTGATTTAGGAAAGAAATTCCCCTTCCCAGAGCATTTCCATTGGCTTTTCAGGGATGACGTGTTCCCAATCTGTGATAAAAATAATAGTAATATCACATAGCTTATTGCTGTGCTTGAGTGCAGCTGACAAGTATTTTGAGTTGGGACATGTGTATGGAGAGGTTGAGGAAGACATGCCGAGCTTCTTACGCCTAAGGTGAAGACCTCTCTCTGGTTGCTGTTGCAGATCAGATGCAAAGCTGCTGTGTACCTTCTTGAAGTTGTTCTCCAGCTGTCATCTGCAAATCACTGGTTGTCTGCGAGGCCATCATGCACATTAGAGAAGTGATCAGTGCTGGTTTTCTGATGAGTTTTTGAGGGTTGATTGTAGTGTTCTGCAAAACATTAGGAATTAGTGAGTTAAACAAAGCATGGGGGTGGCTGCTGCTGAGCATTTTCTGTGCTCCTAGCCACACTATTTCTAATACAAGCCAGGATGGTCTTGGCCTTCTTGGCTACCTGGGCGCGTGTTGGCTCTTCAGCCAGCTATTGACCAAACACCCAGGTCCTTTTCTGCTAGTGGTGCTGAGGGACATGGTTTTTAGTGGTGACCTGGCAGTGCTCAGTTAACAGTTGGACTCAGTATTATCTTAGAGGTCTCCTTCAAACAAAATGATTCTATTCTATTGTCTAAGAGTTACAGGGACTTGACTGGAGATGTCCTAACAGTGGTGATGAGCAGACTGTATCTTCTACATGAGGCTGCTTGGAATGGCTCTTCCACGCATGTCTGTGCCCCTGCTCCCAGGTGATTGCTGCTGGCCACACTGACCTCTTGCCACTGCCTGTAACACAGTGCTGCTCCTTAGCTCTTCCAGCACAGTACTGGGGCTGTTCTGGATCTAACAAGTGAGAAGACAAAAGGAAATGACCTCAAGTTGTGCCAGAGGAGGTTTAAGTTGGACGTGAGGAAAAATGCCTTCTTCAAAAGGGTTGTCAAGCCCTGGTACAGGCTGCCTGGGAAGTGGTGGAGTCCCCATCCCTGGAGGGATTTAAATGACATGTAGATGAGGTGCTGAGGGACATGGTTTAGTGGTGGGATTGGCAGTGCTGGGTTAATGGTTGGACTTGATGATCTTAAAGATCTTTTCCAACCAAAATGATTCTATGATTCTATGATGTGACACTGCCAA
This sequence comes from Ceryle rudis, assembly GCA_033439905.1. NCBI lineage: Eukaryota > Metazoa > Chordata > Aves > Coraciiformes > Cerylidae > Ceryle > Ceryle rudis. The sequence continues at coordinate 19,896 of JAAGNO010004900.1, forward strand.
GAGCAGGGACAGCCAAGGGATTATGCATGAGATTTCCATCTCTCTGCTTTTTCTTCTTCCTGGAGCTAATTATCCAGTCTCAGTTCTTCATTTGGTAAAAAAAAAAAAAAAAATGTTGATGTATGTATGAATAAATGGTTTGCAAGAGCCTCTGGACTAATATTATTACATGACTTTACAGGCTTTTGAAATCAGAGATTAATCCCTGTCTCTGGGAGGAAGGAGCTCTATTCCAGTTGGCCTAACAGAGCCGAATCCTGTGCCTTTATTCATTTATCCCTTCAAACGAGGGGGATACCCTCTCCCTGCACTGTGTTTTCAGACACTTGCCTTCTTTCTGTACTGTGTCTGCTTCAAAAGCTCCTTCAGAAAGGTACCAAATCAGCTTGGGGTGGTTGGGCTTTGAAGCAGGTTCAGGTCGCTGACTGGTCAGTGAGACCTTCAGGGTTCCCAACAGACTTGTGGCTCTGCAGACAGGAGCCCCTTCATCCTTCTTCACCCTGGGATGTGTCAGTATGGGAATGCTGCATGGTTGTATTGTGTTCTGGGAATGTAGCTCACATGCAGAAAGACCAGTCCTTTAATGTTAAAAATAGCCTGATCTAGGCTCCGTGGAGTCCAGGGAGGGGGAAACCCAACTAAAAAAACCAAAACAAACCAAGCAAACAAAAACAAACAAAAAACCAAAAAACCCCCAAACAAATTATCATTAAAAGTGAGTTCTTGAGAAATCATTTTGATGTCACAACCGTACACTGAGCGGATTAAACTGCTGTTTGCTTAGTGTCGTATTGTTAGCTTATTTAAAAGCCACAATTATTTTACCAAGCTTAGTGTAATAATTTTGCCACTATTTAGATGCTCTGGCATAAGGTAGCGGAGAAACTGCGGGTTAACCTTGATAGTTAAAGCCAAGTTAACTCCGTGTTTACTGCAAGACGTGTTTATTTCTGACCGTGAGCTAGATGTACAAAACGTAGCCCATGCAAAGCCAATAAAATGAATGTTTCACCCACTAGAGCCTTCACTGAAGCTCACCTTGTAACCGGTTGGTCGCCAAAAAAAGAGCCTCGAAGAACACTTCAGCCAGCTCCCAGATTTCCTGAGGTGATACACTGCATTGTTGTGCTTTTATACAAAGCCCTTTGCAGATTGTGGTCGGCAAATTTGGGGTTATTTCTGCAGAACAGGGGAGGGAGTTGCCTCATCTAGAGACTCTGGGAACCTCCCTGCAGAGTAGTAGAGAAGTTCAAACTTCAAGACTTCTGTGCTGGGCTAATGCTGCACCTAAAGTCGTGTGTTGTCACTCATAGTCACAGGATAATTTAATTACTCTCAAACTCGCTGTCTGCATGTTACAGGATTACGTCCATATGTAGGGATCCCAAGAGGGATGATCTTTTTTGGCCAGCCTGGTGAGGCACCATCTCCTGCCTAAGCTTCAGCATCCAGATGCTGCAAGGAATTAAACCACTTTTCCTGCTGAGGTGGGTTTGCTGGAGCTTTGCTGTCTGCCCAGAACTTGGATGTTCTGATCCTGTGGGGTGGAGGCAGCTCCTCAGCTCTATTTTGCTGTGTTTTGTCTCAGAAAAAGTATTGAGCTGTCACCTCCTCTCTTACCTACAAGGAAATGGTGATTAAATGGAGGAGGTGGGATGAATTATTAACGACTTGTTCCTCTTCTAAAAGCTGAAAGCAGTACTTAAATCTTAAGCACTTGAATACAGAGCTCTTCTCTGAGATGAAAGGTAACTGTCAGGAAAGTTTGCTTTGCTGCAAGACCCAACTTGCTATTTTTCTTTATTCTTCCCTCACCTTGTTTAGTTTATAAGTTCACACTGATCCTCTTTAGATTTCACTGGATTTGCTTAGTCCTGAGTGTTCACAGAGTGTTATTTTCAAAATAATTCCTCTCTTCAGTTCCCTACCAAAGGAAAGGTTTGTTTTGTGCTTTTGCTTTTATATAAAACCAGGTGATGGAGGGAAGAGCTTTTGAATGCACAGTGGTATTTATGTTAAACTTTCTGACTTCTCTGGGAAAGAGGTGATGGCACGATAGGAGCAAGGCATTTCAAGGCTCCCTTGAATCTTTCGTCAGTAACCTGGTTCTGTTGTCTCTGGCTCTTCTAAAAATAACAGCACTGTGCAATGAATGAAAAGCGAGAAATATTTCATGGAAAGTTGATCACAGATGGAGACATTTCTCAGTAAAATAATTCTGCCTGTCTCAGAGGTGATCTTTCAAGTGACTGTGCCCTGTTGTTTGATGTGTGTGTTTCCACTCTGGGTGTTTCACCTGGCTCTGCAATCCCGAAGAGATAATCAAGAGGAAATTGTGGTTATTTTTATTTATTTTATTTTTAAAACATCGCCCTCTCCCCCCATTCAAGATAACACTTGTCCTATAGCTGGAGTGGTCCGACACACCCTGTCCTCAGCCCCTCTCTTCCAGCAGCTTTTCCTGCTTCCCTGTAGATGGCTGTGTGTGTTAGCTGGAAGATGAGGGTGGAGGGCCTGCTGAGGGCTCTTTCGTTAGCAGCATGTTTGCTTTGGTCCACATTCTCTTTTTATTGGTGTACTCTGTGCTACGGAGCTCCCCAGAGGGCTTTATGCCAGAATTAACTCAGGGTAGTTTATCGCTAAAAGGGAAATAGATGTCGTAGGTCTGTGCTCGGCAGCCACCTACATTCCGAGGATTTTAGGAATTCCTTTTCTTACACAAGATGCATTTCTCAAGATCCTAGAGGCTCTTCCCCAGGGTATATTGATTTTCAGGACTGTATTTGGCTCTGCTTTATCTTTGAACAGTGGAGGGAATATCAGGTGAATGGCTTGTGCAATAAGGCCTAAAATACCGTCGCAGTCTCCAGATGCTGACCTGGAGAATTGCTATTGGTTAATTAAATAGAATCATAGAATCATTTTGCTTGGAAGAGACCTTTAAGATTATGAAGTCCAACTGTTAACCCAGCACTGCCAGGTCACCACTAAACCAGGTCTGTTAGCACCATGTCAACAGGTCTTTGAAAGCCCTCCAAGGATGGGGACTGCAGCCTAGGACAGGCTTTGTCAACCCTTTTTGGGAAGAAATTGTTCCTCATGTCGAACCTAAACCTCCCCCACTGCAATGTGAGGCCATTTCTTCTTGTCCTATCAGTTGTTCCTTGGGAGAAGATACTGTCCTCCACCTGGCTCCAGCCTCCTTTCAGAGAGTTGTGGAGAGTGAGAAGGTCTCCCCTGACCCTTCTTTTCTCCAGGCTGAATAGCCCCAGCTCCCTCAGCTGCTTCTTATAAGACCTGTGCTCTAGACCCTTCACCAGCTTTGTTGCCCCTCTGTGGACATGCTGCAGCCCCTTGATGTCCTTCTTGGAATGAGGGGCCCAAAACTGAACCCAGGATTTGAGGTGTGGCCTCCTCAGTGTTGAGTCCAGGAGGACAATCCCTGCCCTAGTTCTGCTGGCCACACCAGTACTGATACAAGCAAGGAATAGACCAGAACTAGACCTTTCTTCTCCATCTGCAGCACTTTTCCACACCCTGCTCCCCTCCCCTGCCCCCGAAAAGCTTGCTTCAAAACCCAGAAATGATTAGAACTGAGACATAATTCAGCATACAATGCAAATAAACACTGTAACTAAGCTACTTCAGGCTGAAAACGCCAACAAACTTACATGCCAAGTTAATGTAACAGTCCTGCCAATGTGTGATGGTTTGACTTTGCTTTGACTTCTTAAGTGCGTAGGCCTTGAAAGATGGGACATTGCCTTCAGCAAATAGGGTGTTTTCAGAGCTGGGTTACAATAAGAGCACTTCAGCTTACCGGCATGGTTTCCTTCTGCGTGCTTGTGCTTTCCGCAGTCATGGACTCTCCAGGCTTCTCAAAGAGGACCATGCAGGGACGTCTGTCTTCATCCTTGCCCAATTCATCTGACCACCAATCAAATGTGAAACTAGCATTTTCTGTGCCTTGCATGCAGTAGTAAGTTCATTCACACTAAAGCCATCTCATTTATGTTTATGGTCGGTGCTGGCTTGGTGTTTGCCCCTTGAATGGCTTGATTTGAGGTCTACCTTAAGCTGATGTCTCCTCTTACTTGAAACAAGTGTTTATGATTAAATATCTGCTTTTTTTTGCTTAAGTAATATCTTGTGATTTAAACTACTCAGCTGTTACTACTTTTCCATCTGTTTTTCATTCAAGAAACTGTGTCATATCAGATGATTCATTCATATTTGATTAGAGATTTCATTATAATCTGGTCTTAAGTCTTTTCTTGATCTAATAAAAGGCTTTGGAATCATTGACTTGAAATTTTAATTGTTGTATGCAGAATAAATGTACTTCGCATTTTACGGATCCTTTGCTAGGTGTCTTTTAAGCTGTTTAAAGTTCTTGCTTGTGAATTTGTTTAAAAGTCTCTAATGAAATTTAGTGACTTCATTCCCCATTGGAGAGAGGAACTCTTCACAGCTATTGTAGCAGGTCGCCAGGTTGCACTAAAGAACAAACTGTGGGTGACATTTAGGTCAAAACTTGTCTTTGTTAACCTGTTTTTAGTCCTGCTCATAGACAGTCATGCTGTGATGACGTTAATGGAGGTCTTGAAGGTCCCAAGTTGTCAGGGTACCATCTGCATTGGTTAAGTGACATGTGGAAGTCTCTTACTTTCACTAAGGACAGTGATCTGCCACTTATTTGCAAATTGTTTCTCAGATTAAATAAATGAATGCAAAATATTTTCAGTTTCTTCTAAAAATAGATTAAGCTCTCACAATAAGGTATTTTTTAAAGAAGTATTGAGGGGAGGGGACTACTTTTATCCTCTATTTTTTGCTATTCCAAGACCTGTCTTAAGTTCTGAAATATTTTTTCCATGTGTATATAATAACAGCTTATTTTTATGCTTTTAAGTATTTTAGGAACTTGTTTTATTAGAAAAATATCAGAACAAGTTATTTTCTGCTGTACTTTTCTTAATGTTTGATGCCTGTGCCATATATCAGGAAAGGAATATGTAATGCAGACCTAGTCAGAGCAAGCCTGTGATGACATACCTGCGAAGGAAGCGTATCCATGTTCTGATTGAATGATATCCATGGAGTTTTGCTGGGTAGACTGAATTTCTCCAGTTGGGGAAAGAAAAGAATCTGTCACAAATGAAATTAGAAGGTTTGGCTTGTTCCTACACTTTGGAGGGAGGATGGGCGGACTCAAAAAAGTTTTGAGATGGGTATTTTTGAGTTCATTTTGTCCTTGAAAAATAATTGCACCTCATTGATATTTTGGTGAGCCAGATCCTGTCTTAAGTGTTGCCAGAAGCTTTCGTGGAAGTCTTATACTGGAGGATTAATTTAAATTGGCTGTTTCTCCTGCATTAGGGTCACTAGACAAACAGCTTGTTCAGTGATGGTGACTGTTGGAGCCGGGTTGTGGTTACATGGCGAGAGCGTCACCAGGATCCTGAGATGGTAGCTGCTCCATCAACTGAACAGATCAGGGAACTAGTGATGGTGCAGCTATTTGATCATGAAGGTAAATGGGTATTGTCGAGAGAAACTGAATCATCTGCATCTGACAGAAGCTTATCAGGGAGCAGGCAGATGACATACAGAAGTCTTTCCTTGGACACCTGGCTGGAGATCTGACCTGGTTTCTAGATGTACCAGTGGTCACAGGGATGGAGAAGGAGTTTCCAGCTGATGCACAGATGTTTAGGAGGTAGGATGGTTTGGTTTTAATTATCAGTGATGAATTTGGAGATGTTGCTCCTTAAGGTGGAGCGTGGGAGGGTTCTCTGCAGTCATCTAGGGTTGGTTCAGAATCTCAGACCAGCTTATGTTCTCATCCACAGGAAAAGTAAATATAGAGGTGATAGCAAAAACAGCCTAACCCTCAAGAACCTTGTGTGGGAAATGGGTGACATTAGTGAGGCTCCCTTGCACAGTAGCAACGTTGAGACTTGGCCTGTAATCTCCACGTCGTGACTGGGCTTCTTTGGATGGTGCTTTGTGGTGTATGTGTCTGAAAAGGCATCCAGGTCTTTTTCTGAAGAAACATGACAGTTCCTCACCTGACTTAGAAGAAACCTGTGATTCAGCCCAGAAGCTCATTGCTCTGGAATGAGGAGACTCTGCAATATGCTGCCAGTTCACTCTCTGACCTTTGGCAAATCAGTTGGCTTTTCTTCTCTGCTTTCCCCTAAAATCAGGTAATAACCATGTTTTCCCATCATTACAGTGGTGTGTTGTAGCAGTCACCTGCACAATACCTTCAGCATTATAGTAAGAATTGAAATGCATTTGTTAAAAAAGAGATCCTGTTATGTCCAGGCAATAGCCTGATCCCTTGATGACCCCAGGGTAGATGTGTTAGCAGATGTCAGTTTGCTTTCCATCCGTGAAAACTCGGTATCTCAATTACAAGTGTGAAGCTTAAATTGTTGCTTGTCTGAGAAAATCAATTATTCCTTGTTAAGCCTCATACTAGCATCAGGGTTTGTATGTAGTAAATACATACAAGGAGATTTCCCTTGCCTTTTTTTTTTTTTTCCTTTTGTTTTTCAGGCTTTTGCTTTAATACAATATAGATTCTGGTAAACTTACATATTGACTAATTCCTTGCACAGTTGTATGCACCTATGGAATGAGTTCCTATTGAGCAAATAATGTATTGTGAGAGTGAATGAGTTGGATGGAGGAAAGAAGAATTCACAGGAAATAATCCAGCTTCTGAAGCACTGGAAATACCAAAGAACAGGAGAACAACAAGAACTGAAAAAACAACAACAAAACCCAACCCTTGCTGTTGTGGCTTTCATCTCCATGTGTTTGGATGATGTGTAGAATGCCCTCAATGCAAAGTCAGCACCATGGGAGTTTTAAACAGGGAAAAGTTGAAATGGTGGAGGTGAAGGAGAAGTGTCATCAGTTTCCTGCATCTCAGTGTGGGGTTGGTTTGGGTTCCCCCCCCTTTAATACAAGCTGTCTGAATTCTTTGTTCTTGTACTTTCTTTGAACTGGGAACATTTTGACCAGAGTACTCCTGATAGTCACTGTCCATAATTGAAACAGCCGTAACCTTGCTGCTGTTTACATTTAGGCCATGAGAGACCTGAGCAAAATATTGTGCTCATACCTTATTTTGGCAACTTGAAGGCTAAAATTTTTTCATGGCACAACTGATTAATTATAACTAAATGCAGCTGGTGCCATACAAATTTTATTCTAGTGCC
>JAAGNO010004903.1:0-20443 GCA_033439905.1 Ceryle rudis
TTCTCTCCAGGCTCAACAAGCCCAGGGCCCTCAGCTGCTCCTCACCCCCCTTGTGCTCCAGCCCCTTCCCCAGCTCCTTTGCCCTTCTCTGGCCACGCTCCAGCCCCTCAATGTCCTTCTGGGACAATCCCTGCCCTGATCCTGCTGGCCACACCAGTGCTGACAGAAGACAGAATGCTGGTGGCCTTCTCGGGCACCTGGGCTCATCTTCAGCCAGCTGTTGACCAACCCCCCCCAAGGTCCTTTTCTCCCGGGGATCTCAGCCAAGCATCTGCAGAGGAGACCCCACCAGCACTCTGCACACCAGCAAAACCAGCACCTCACCTGGCTCTTGGGACCAAATGCATCACAGTCCTTAACTTCCAGCCACTGTGCCACCCTGTAGCTGCCTCTGCCCCAGCAGCTTTCCCTCTGCTCCCTGCAGGGAGGGACCTGCCCTCCGCACCTGCAGCCAGAGCAGCACCAGCAACCGCTGAGATGCAGCAGGATAGAAAAAGTCACTGCTTCCCAGCCAGAGGCACATTGAAAAGATGATTTCAGTGCTCGTGACAGAGTTTTAACCACGTTGGACATTTTGACAGCGTTCAGCGGAACTTTGCATACAACGTAATCGGATCACCCAAACTTCAGAAAGCTACATGGAGGCACTGAAAGTGCAGCTGGCAGCACCGTGACGCAGCATCCCGCTCCAGATACGGGGCCTGGGGAAGGCAGAGCTCTGCCCTTGGGGTTTTTCCACCCCAAAAATGCCCCTCTTTATTTTATCTGACAGACCAGACCTCACTGCAGCCACCGCAGCCTGTCCACAGCTGCCTTTCCAAAACCCAGCGCAGACGCTTTAGGCAGCAGTCTCCAAGAGTGGCCTTCGTGTGAATTACTTTAATATACTGCCACAAATCCTTGATTTATAGACTTCCCCACCATCACTCTTCCACGGCGCAGCAGGACGCACTCGGGGCAATTCTGTGTTATGTCCCAATAAAAGTTTCATTGGGCCATAAAAGCTCTGATTATAAATCCAGCCCATGCACATCTCTCAGCCGTTTCACTCCCTCTCAATAGCTGTTTGAAAACTGGTTTCCTGCTGGGCTAATTACTTATGATTGCAGCAGTTCCCTTACATCTCCCTCAACGGGGCTGATGTGGACGCTGGCGAGATAACGAGCGCTGCCACCCAGGAGAGCGGGACCAGGAGCCCGGGACTGAGCTGGCATGAGGATGCATCTCCCCACACGGCTTCCATCGTATTAATTTCAATTAACAGCCGAGGCCCGCCTGCAGTGGGATGCTCAGGAGCTCAGTGGAGGAACGGTCCTGTCTGAAGCAGCAGCGACAAACCCCGCAGGGATTTGTAGCTCTTTTGGGTGGATCTAAACCCACAAGGAACGTTTCTTTTTCAATAACGACGCTGGAAGTTTGGCAAGGAAACGAGCTGCGGAACAAAAGGGCTGCGCTTATCTAGCAAACAGCCGTCATATTTTCACCGGTTTCGCATGAAAAACTTAATTTGCATTTGTAATTGCACTTGAGGAAGCCTGATCCAAATTCTCATTAAATGCTTTTTTAGTTAAAATGCGTCTTTCTGGCAGGTTTCCAGCTGCAGAGATCTCTTTCCAGCACACGAGATCTGTTATCAGCTCCGGGTGGGCTCCAAGAGTTCCATCCTCCCTGAAGGGACCAAAGCTGGGAGCAGAGGGCAGCGTGGGCAGACGGAGACAGGGTGCTGGCCCTGCTAATGCGTGCAGTGCTTTAAGGTCAGGGTATAAATAAAACAGCATCATCCCAGCCCTGGGGATTCACGTTGTATGAAACCACAAATGCTGCCCTCTTCTTCTGCAGGGGTAGTCCCCATGCTCGCCTCACACATCCTTCAGGATGTGATGGAACGATAACCAAATCAAAACTGGCATGAAAAATAGACTAGCTTTGCTCAGTTCTAATTAGAATTGAGCCAGATGCCAGCAGGGTGATAAATGTGTGAGCTGGCTTCCCTGCGGGCAGCGCTGCCCAGGGTTCTGCTCTGCCCGAGTGGGAGCTGAGACCCCAGAGCGGAGACCTTCAGCTACAGCCTCCCCACGGCTGTGCCAGGTCTCCCTGTAGAAATGTGCTGGATTTTTTTTTTAAGTAGCACCAAAGGAGAAAATTTGCCCATTCCAAACAACTTCCTAAACCCACCCATGTTCAGAGGCCCCTCCACTACTACTTTTTTTCAGTCCTTACCACATCTAGAGCTCCACTCATGAGGAATTCATGAACAGACTCCCATCCAATTTCCACCCTACACCAGGTGTCCAAGGCACCCACTCACTAGCCCTTCACTGGGTGCCAGGAGCACCCACCAAGGCCGACAGCCCCTCGGTACATCCCCTGGGCACCCCGGGAGCTGCCCGCTGCCCAAGAGCTTTGCAATACTTACCCAGCTCTGTGCAATCTTAAATAAACTGCCGCTTAATACAACGTGAAAGAATCAATATTGAAACCACGACCCAGAGCTTTCTGTGTCTTACAAAGAGGATAAAAGCTACTGGGCACCCAATTCAATTAATCAGTCCCTGATCCCTGCGGATAGAAAACATCCACTAGCACATTGCCTATCGCTCTATTACTTGCACCACCCCCCGCGCCAAACCAGGTAATTTAATTTTTCCATGTTATCTATTTCATTTCTCAGATGGCCGAAAGCCAGTGGCTTACAAGAAGGGCTCCAGAAACAACCATTAGTACAAGAAGGGCTCCAGAAACAACCATTATTTTAACATATTGCAATACACTGAGTGTGATTAAACTTGATTAAATCACTTAGAGCTGCACGAAGCTCTGCTGCACAGCACAAGAGGTTTTATTGTGTTTTTTGTTCCCCCCCCAGTGAGGCTGGAGCCCCTGACATGGGTATCCCATTTACCGAGCAGCCTGGAGGAGAGGAGCACCCCCAGCAGCAGCAGCAGGATGCTGGGGAGCTTGGCACTATCCCTGGGCACTGGGGGTTGCTGTGCCAGGCCCAGGGACACCAGACAGCAGATGGACACTGGTTGCTCAGCACTTCTCTCACTTCCACGGTGTTTCGGGTGTTTTCCGACGTCAGCCCCAACGCCTGCCCCGAGCACAGCCGGTGCCTGCCAGCCGCCAACCAGCCTCCCCGCGACACGGGTTCAATTACAACTACGTGTTTTCAACTATAACCTTTTTTTTTTTCCTACCATAAAAGCATGAAATAGTTAAGGGAAGGTGAAGAGTTAGAGAGACGCACAGAGGCTGGCAGCTCGTGGCAAAGAAGTGGTTTCCCATTTCTCCATGCTCCTCTTCTAGACACAAAACGCAGATTTCTTTCCCCCCGTGCTTTGCATAACCCGACTGATAAATGCATTCCAAAGAAAGCTCAGCCCCAGCTATGTTCTTCCAGCTCGGCTCTGCCTGTCGAACAGTAGATTTCAGGCAATTATGTATATTATTCTGTCATCCATACACATCAAATATCACCCAAGCATTACTTGTAACAGCTTAAAACTCTAAATTAACTTATAGGAAGAAATATGTTGCTAAGGTCTCGGTCTTGGATGCTGAATAATACACAGCTCCATTTCTCCCTTTTCCGGGATGCGCTACGGCAGATGGATGAGTAATTATCCTGCAATAACTTCTGATTCTTTGAGATGAGCTGGCAGCGGGTCAGAATAGCGACAAGCTACAGCAGACTGCGCTGTTTGCAAAACTTTCTTCCGATGGATACCCCTGGGGCACACGTCCCGCTCGCCTGGGAACCCGCAGCTTGCGCTTGAGCTACATCCTGCTCCCGCCAGCGTGGGGACCTGCCCTCGTTAGCGAGCAAACTAAATGAAAGCTGAGTGTCTGCAGCAGAGGTTGTCTTACCTACACCGGTACTGAGCACTAGTAAAATATCACCTTGCCAAATAGTGGGGTTTGTACGATTGTCGGGCTTTTTTAATAATTTTAAATCTTCCCTGAGATTCTCTGTCTAGGCTGCTACATTTCGAAGTATTAAAGTGAGTGGCACCGGGTAAGAATCCCACCAGCTACATCCAGAAAAACCGGCACAAGATCTCACTCCCTGCCTCGGAGAGAAAACCCTTCACACTGACCAGCGGCTCCCAAAATAACACGAGGCATCTGCTGGAATTAGTCATGGAGGGGAATCATCACATCACCCAGAACAATGTCATTTGCTGAAATGCAGCAGATCACTAAGAAATGATCCTCAGTCCAATTAATTTTATCATTGCCTTTTCACGCTGCCAGGCTCCTCTTCGGGGAATGTGATACCGCAAAATCGTTGCGTCAGCACTTCCTCCGCGACTTGGTTACTAGCCTGCGTTGCTAGTTAAAAAAATTCATCATTTCAGGACAGCTGGAATCTGCTTTTTACCTGAACAGGGTGACTTCTCCCACCAGGAGGAGTTGCTGGATGAGGCTTTGTGTCTGCCCGGGGGCGTGGGCTGCTGCTGGGCAAAAGCTGGGGACTGCAGGAGCTCTTTAGCTCCCTGATTTTCCCTCTGCTTTGGACTAAGGGGAAAAATACCGATCTTTTCACTTCCAGAGCACTCTGCAAAGATTTATTGTATTTTTCCCCCCTATTTTTTTTGCACACAAGGCAGGACCACCATGTACCTCAGAACAGCATAATGTCATTTAAGTAAATTAAACACAAGGCGCTGTCAAGTCTTCAGGTGATCGCCAAGCACTGCCAAGCCAAGGATGTGCTGTACTTCCCAGGGCCGGTGCTGGCCGGGCAAGTAGTCCCCGGTCTCTGAGTGCATCCCAAACTGCATTGAACAACCACTCTCGAACTGGAATGGCGCCCATTTAATTAACAAAAGGGTCTGCAAGAGGATGGTTGCTCATTGCCAAATGCACAACTGCTCATTAGGTCCTCAGAGGAAAAGAATAATTACTCTTGCAATCTACAGGGCAGTCAAAAATATGCCTTTCATCCCCCCCAGATGGGATGGGCAACCGAAGGCTGGCAAGGGAGCTGCTTACCCTGCCTGTGGCTGAACAGACAGGGTACGTACGCAGCTGCCCCGACAGCCCCACCACGCCTCCACACCAAGCACACTAACGACCCCCATGGACTTTGCAAACACCCCAGGAAAAAAAGAGCAACCGTGCTACTGGAGTTACTCCAGAAGACGACACAGCGTTTCCGTCTTTGTGGCACAGGGATGAAACCAAGCAACTATGAAAACACACAGTGAAAACAAGAAAAAAACCAGCTTATCAGGCAGCAGCAGGTCTGCAGCAGGCAGTTTAGCCATGGGAAAAGCTGCCTTTCAAGTCAGCAGAGCCAGCGGGAGCCCAGCTGTCTCGTCCCCACCTGCACACCCATGGGGCCTCTGCCTGATGGGGAGAGGCAGATGTAGAAAGGTGAGGAAAAACACAGAATAATTTGGGGAAAAAAAAGGCATTTCAGTTGATCATTTTGGCAAAGCAACTTCTGATTCAAAGACCGGTGCAAGGAATCTCCCTGCTGAGCTCCATCTCTTGCTGAGCACGTGGGGTGATGCTGGTGTGCCCAGAGCACACATAACCCATTCGGACTTGCACCAGCAAGACCGACTGCCCAGAAGAGGGGAGAGTCATTGATTGAAGCAGCAGCCTGCAGTACTGTAGCTACACCTGACACTTCACAGCAGACAGCACTAGAAAGTATATCTAGAAGTACCAAGAGCAGAATTTCCCCTGCCAGCACCACTGCAGGGCACACGCTCCAGCTCTGCCCAGCGTTAGATTTGTCACTCATGTTATTTACTGCAGATGGTCCTGGGAAACAGCCCCAGGCTGAGGCTGTGCCCTGGGGCAGCCCCACAGCAGCACCCAGGGAGCTGGCACCTCCTCTTTCAGAGCTGGCATCAACCAAAACCTAAATCTCCATCCACATCCCTGACCTAGCAACTATTTCCTGATGCTGGAGTCATTCTGAGGAAGAGGAGAAAACTGCAATGCCATGAAGAAGGGTCTCTGCACCCAACAGCTCAGTTAAAATTCAGCTTGATTGGAATCATGTTGCGGCTTCATCTCTTCTCAGACACTTGCTCTTTGACCCTGCCACATTCTTGCAGATATCCCCGGGTCTCAGAAGGGCACTTTTTATCTTAAGTGTTTTGCCCTTGGAATTGGCTGGACTGGACGAACGTTACCCCACGCTTGTAAGGCCTGCAAATTCTGAATGCAATGAAAACTCACTATTAGTAATCATTACTGTACAAACCAGGGCTAAGAACCAAGAGAGAAAATAGAGGGAATTCTCTAAGTACAGACTTGGCCATAGCCCTGTGCTGCTGAGGTTGAGAAGGGGCATTTTCTAACTCATACTGGGAGACCTGCACTGGAAGGGAAGGGGATGGAGCAGGAGGAGTAACAGCAGAGCGGGGAGAAAGATGTTGGAAGAGCTGCCGCCATCACATTTGATTATTTACTTTAATTAAGCAAAAGAGTTGCAATTTTGTCAGTACTGGATTTGTACTGAAGAGCAAAATCTGCTTTTATTCCACCAGAACTGCAACCGTCGGTGATTCCACAATGAGCAGAGCCAGCACTGCCGGAGCACACACTGCGGCCGGCGGTACAGAGACCTGCTCTCAACCTCTCCAAAGCCTCCCTCCCAGAGCCTGGTTTTAGGATCATTTCCTGAAGGATGGAGCTTTGAAACAAACCAGGAACGCTGACAGCTGCTAGAGGAGGTTTAACTGGGATTCTCCTAAACCTAACCTGCCTCAATCCACCTGCCAGCGGTTTGTATCAGCACGACAAGGTCCTGATCTCAGCAGATCCCGAAGTCAGCACAGAGACTCCCAGGAAAAAGTGTGTTTTAACCAAGACCACACGCACAGAGACTGCAGACTTCAAACCCGCATATAGATATCCCCATAAACAGCCCAGGCTGCCAGGTCAGCCGCCCGGAGAGATGCCGGATTCGCTCTGCGCCGCTGATGCTGCAGCAGGGAGCGGAGAGCGAGCCCAGCAGGCAGCACCCTGCCCACCCAGCCGGCGGCTTATTCAGCATCTGGCAGGGCAAGATTTCAAGCCAGAGTTTGACAGGAGCAGAAGGTGCAGGAAAAGCAGCAGCAAGCGTGCAAACTCCTGCTGGGCACCGGCAGGCAGCTGGAATTTATCTCTGGGTGAATGGGGAAGATAAAATGGGCTTTGTCTTCCAGCTCCGGCATGGGGAGCTTCCTACCAAGTTGCTCAGGTTGGAAAAGACCTTCAGGATGTGAGTAACCGAAAGGTATGAGTAACCCTGGGAGTACCAGCGAGGGGCATCTGAGCTTTTAGACAGACGTCCCTGTTGTTGAGGCCCTTATGCTGCAAGAGGAAGCGTGTGCATGTGTGCATGTATGTACACGTGTGTGTAGGCATGTGGTAGGCACGCACACGTGTGTTTATCGACAGCAAGAAGAACGCAGCAGGATGGGGGAGCCAGCATCGTATGAGCAGCTAAAGAGCTCCTCCTGCTGAAACCCAGCTGGGAGAGGGGGCTGACACTGCCCACAGCCTGTAGGTACCACTCTTCCGGAGGAGTAAAATGTGATTCTTTACTTCAAGGAGGAAAGATCATGCTGCAAAAGCCATACCCATGTGCAGATGACCCTGTCCACATCCTTACCCACCCACAGCCTCTGGTTTCACCCCGTCCTCCCCCCTTTCGTGCATGGTACGGGCAAGAACCCTACAAAAATAAAACCCAAGGAGCAAGTGGCAACTGGAATCCTTTGGGAAAAGGATAGCCAAGGCCTATCTGCTGTCACCACTGCACCAGGCTGGGGAGTCTGAACAGACTGAAATTTTTTTATTAATAAGCCACTTAGGAAAAATTGCTCTGGCTACTGAAAAGAGGACACATCTGGATGCAGCTCTATAGATCAATCTGCACAGGAAAAGAAGGAAAACATGAACGCTGTAAACTATATCCCAATAAATATAATGCAGCCGTCCTCTGAACCGAGCAGATTAGGGCAGGATTATAGTGCAGGATTCTAGGACAGCATCAAGCGCTCACGTATATTTTGCCATCTAAAGATTAGATATTTTAAAGCTTCGATGCATGAAATGAGTCCGGCTATGGGAGGCTGGAAAAGCAGCTAGTGCAAAGGGATCATGCCCAAATAAATTCCTCTCTTCTGTGGAAGCCCTGTAGGGGTGTAAACATGACCCCAGAAAAAGGGATGGGGATGAAGAGCGCGATCTGCCTGCTCAGGCCCCGCACATTGCCCCATGACCTGCGGCACGGTGCCAGCACAGCCGTCCTAGTGCAGGGCGAAGCATCCCTGGGGACCAGCCACACAGCCCAGACAGTGCCCAGGAACGGATCCTGAGAGAAAGATTATACAGGAGCTGAAGAAAAACGCAGCGCTGCCTCTCCTGCTCTATCTCCTCTCCTTTCTGCCAGTTAAACATTTGCCACGCTAGAGGCTCAATCCATCCCTTTGTATTTTACAGCCTTTGATGGCCTTGCCTGACCAGGCCTGGCAACATTTTAAACACGCTCGTTCTTTCAGTGTCCAAAACTTCCCTTGACAGGGAGTTCCCCAATTGCATGACAAGATGCAGGGAAAGTATTTCCTGGGTTTTCAACCTGTTGTCCAGAAATTTCATTTGCATTCCCCCTGGTTCCTGTGCTGTGGGAGACAGCGAGTTGCTACAGGCTGTTGCTACTTGCTACAGGCTGTTCCTGATTTTAAACACATCTGCTGTAAATCCTGTCAATCATCTTTTTCCTAAGCTAAAAGCCTGTTTAATCACCCGGTGCAGGGGCAATCCCATCACTCAGAGCCCTCTGTTTTCTGCGGCCCAGCTTACTGTGGCCGTTTGGAATGAGATGGGCAGCACAGGCTGCAGGACTCGACATGTTGGCTCCCAGGAATTTATAAAACACTCCCAGCATTTTACTGTTACACATGGTACATTTTCTAAAATGGTCTTTGCCTTTCTGTCTACATAACTCAGGGATGGGGGCACTTTTCAGCAAGAGTTCCTCTGCTGGGGTACTTTATCTTTCTGTCCGTGCTGGTCAGTGCCTTCAGTGGTCGTGACAAAACCCCAGTACCCACCAGCAGCCTTTTGCTATTTCAGGATCTCATCCTGTTACCCAAATGCCATAATTTTCTTGGCAAGGTTAGCAAACTTAGAGAGCCTTTGAGAGAATTTAGCATCTCTAGGTGCTAGATCTCTAATTTAGCATCTCTAGAGACTAGATCTCTAGTAGCACTTAGAAAGTAAACAACGATGCAGCTGAAGAATGACGTTCACCCTGGTGCTGCAGCCCAGGTATTTCACTCCCGTATTGATTCTCCTGACAGAGACTTGTACCAACACAAGGAACACACCAAATGAGCCCTGCAGATCACAACCCTCCTGCCATTGCTTAGTCCCTAGAGCTCTCTTCTACTTTCTCTTGCTGTATTCAGCCACAGGAAGGACTTTTATTTTTCAGAATTAAGAGATATCATCTGCCTGGTCACAGCAATATTTTTATCACCAGCATGAGACCCCTCCTTCTGCATCAGGTGAAACCGCAAGTGATTTGGGATAAGAAAAACCAAAACCGAGGGTGAGTTCCACCATCGGTTCATCTCCAAGGATCTGCAGGTGCCCAGCTCCTCGCACAGCAGCCGAGCGCTCGCTCTGCGCTGCCCACATTGCCCATTGCAATCGCAAGAGTAAAGAAAAAGAGAACATCCTGCAAAGGGCGACCTGCTGGCTGGTCTTGGTACGAGGGCTTCAGCACGACAGACCTAAATTTCAAGTTTTTAAATTGGCTTAACCAACAAAAGCAACACTAAGCAGGCCGAGCAGCCCAGCGTGCAGGAATCCCACGGCACAGCTTCGGGGGGCTCGCTCCAAACCAAGGGAGTTTGCCGGGGTTTTGTGTGCTGGGGGATGGATTCGCCCTCCCCTCCAAAAAAACCTTGGCTAAATATCAAATAGACAAAACAGGAATAAAAAACTGTACTCCCAGCTCTGGAGGCTGCTGCGTGAGCTCACCCAGCAGCGCCTCGGGACTCCGTGACCTCCATAAATCCTTTCCACATGGAACATTTGCCAATAGCGTGATTTGCAAAAAAAAGTCACCCGCGTGCTTTTGCGGACATCTAGATATAAAATTTCACCTCCGGGCTCTCAAACCGCAGCTGCCCAAGCACTGAGATGCTATTTTAGCCACACACGAGTAGAATATTGAGAAGTTTTGCTGAGGACAGACCCAGCCCACACAGTTTGGTCTTTAAGAGCTCAAACCCCAGCCAAGCGTGTATGGAAGGAAGGCCGGCAATGAACACCCCGCTGGATAATGAGACACCAAATGAGCTGTTTCATCTCAGAGAAATACTTTTGTTGTCAGAAACCAAGCTCCTGCACTGCTGCACTTTTGGTTATGCCGTGCTAGGCTGAACTAAGCTGTATTCGCTAAAGCGATGAAAGGCAAAAGATTATTACTAATAATTGTATAAAAAAAACCCCAGTTTGTATTTAGTAAGTGTTTCTTGTTACCAGTTCATTACTTCCACACACAATTAAACAGTTCTTAAGAAAAACAGGGGGTTTATTGTGCTGTCTTTAAACTGGACCTATGGATATCTGAAGAAATGCCTGGAAGGCAAAACCGGCCATGATGGAAAATAAAACATTCAAGTGCTTCTAAAGCTAGAAGAGAAAAAAACGAAAGAAAGGAGCAAGTGATGATTGCTGGAAGATCCCTCACACCCTGCAGCAGAGCCCTCTGCACAGTCCCTCTCCTGCAGACATCTTCCTTCTCCTGCATGCAGCACGTTACAGCTCTTTGTCAGCAATGGGGACAGGCTTTTCAGCAGGGCCTGTTGGGACAGCACAAGGGGTGATGGTTTAAACTAGAGGAGGGAGATTTAGACAGGACAGAAGGAAGACATTTTTGATGCTGAGGGTGGGAAGAGCCTGGCCCAGGCTGCCCAGAGAGGTGGTCGCTGCCCCATCCCTGGACCCATCCCAGGGGAGGTTGGCCGGGGCTCTGAGCACCCTGCTCTGGTTGCAGATGGCCCTGCTCTCTGCAGGGGCGCTGGTCTAGATGACCTTGAATGGTCCCTTTCCCACCCAAACCCATCTGTGGTTCTGTAGCCGGTGTATGGGAACACTGTGTGACGATGACACTACTTGTGCTTCTCAGTAAGGGCACAGTTACTGTTAAACTATGCCTGGGGTGGACCAACACCATAGAAAGTGTGGAATTAGCAGAGAAATAACATAAATGGGATTTTTTGTGCGTGCACTAACACCAATCATTTCAAATACAACTGCCAGACAGGATTAGGATCATCAGAAAGGGACCAAAATAATTTCTCATTAGAAGGGAGGCAAGCTTCCAGGTCTGAAAATCCCAGTTAAGCACAGCGTCTCGCTCGGGGACAGCATTGCTCCTGCTAACCCAGAGTGACACCCGGGATGACTGGTACCATAGCTCTGCTCGGAGCGTGGCATCCCTGGGATGCTGTTCCACTGCCGTTGGACATTTTCCCTTCTCATCGCTGGAACTCTGTGGGCTCAGCTCTCTGCTTATTTACATCGGCTGCGTAACCCCAACTGGCTCTAAGGATTCCCGGCCGGCACCGGCAGAGCAGAGGTACAAAGCCCTTTGCCTTTGCTTCTGAGGCTGGCTCCAAAGCCTTTTGTTCACACACAGTCAAGCCCGGATAGCATCTCCAAACAATAACCAATTTCCCCATCCAGCAGCTAAAGCCGTGACACAACTGTGTCATTTCCATGAAGACAGTAAATGGGTTTGTCTTACTTCAGTTTTAAGCTCAGGCCGGACATGGGCAAGTGTCACTCTCTAGGGAAAGCAAATGTTTTGAAGAAACTTCTCTTTTATTAAAAGCACAGAGAATGTCTCTACTTTCCATGTGGGATGTCATCCTTTCCAAAGGAATCTCTTCTGAAACAAAACAAAATGACACCAATACACTAAGCACACCAATGTCTTCTTCACCCATCATCCCCAGCCTACACACCCTCTTTCCCCAGGCTGTCCCAGCTCCCAGCATGGATGAGACCTTCTCTCTTGGACACTCTAACACACAAGCCACATATTTCACAGCCTGAATTCAGCCAGACTCTGGTTCTCAAGCTTTCAGTCCAGTTTTAGGGCAGAACGGGGACAGACATTGCATCGAAGCACCAGCCACAGCCAGAACACTTCTAATTTCCATGTTTCCTGTTCAGCCATTATCCTTTTAATGCACGTAAATAAATGGAGTTTTCATTAAAGCATCAGAAAGAGTAAATACTTCTATCCAAATGAGAAAGAGGTGGTTTGGTAGATGGACACAAACAAGAAGAAAAAGATGAAATTCAAAGTTTTAAGAGAACAGGTCGCATGCATTTAGCTTTGCTCAACACCGTGCTGATTCTTACAGAGCTCAGAGAAATGAGGGAAGAAAAGCTACTAAACCAGATGATGTCTTCAGGCTTTGCAAGCCTGCCTGAAGGTGTGTGTGGACTTATGGGCACAGGCTGACCCCGGTGTCAGATGGGTGCTCGGTCAAGATGCCCATAGTTCCAGCCGTTTGTCAATGGACAACCAGCCACCAAGTCCCCCAGCACGGGGCACACAGAAGTACCTGTACTTCATTCCCGTCTCGGCTCGGACGGTCTCTTGCAGCGACAGCCCATGCAGGTGCAGGAACTTCTCCAGCTGCTTCAGCTCGACGTCTGGGCTCAGCTTGCCCGGCCAGCCCGCGGCGGGAGGGCAGGGCCTGGGAACCACGCTTGGCTTTTTACTTTTCAGGAGCCCTTCGCTCGGCTTCTGCAGGCCTGGCTTGTGGGGTGGGATATCGGCGCAGGAGGGCTTGTACAAATGCATGGTCCACCTGCGGAGACCCTCAATGCCCAGCAGATACTGGAGAGTGGGGTCGTCCGGAGCTTCCACCCTACGATCTGCTGAGAGGAGAACCCAGTGCCATCACACTCCCACCAGTATGAGACGGTATGAGCTGGGCTGTGGTGCCCAAGAGGACCACAGGACTATGGAGCCGTATTTTAGTCCCAGCCGTTCTTTATATTATTGCAACTGGCTCATTTTAATTGATGCCCAGGATGGATTCTGGCCAAGACCAGCAATCTTATTCATCTGCTGAAACCTATCATGGTCAAGCACTGCAAGGGACAAGGCCTGCCAGTGGGAATAGAGCACCGACCCTGTTTCCCAGGTCTTATATTTAGATAATGAGAAATATTTGTTTGGGATTCAATCCAAGGCCAATAAATGTAAAACAAATATTCTCACAGGGTTTATTTCAGGCCTTGGCCTGGACGGCTGAACACTATGAGCATCTCTTATGCAAGTCACTAAAAGAATTTGCTTTCTCATAGTTCAAGTTACCCAGTCTGTAAACTTCCCCAGTATCTGCAGCCTCCCGGGGCTTCAACTGTTAATTAGCAAACAAAGGCTATGGAGCAGTCAAACACCAAGAAGAAAAAAGAAAAAAAAAAAAAAAAAAAAAAAGGGGACCTAAAAACAAACAGACAAAGGAAATACTTGAGAAAGGAACAAGCTACAGACATTGGAAGGAAGAAGCACCAGCTTTCAAGAGGCTGCGTGCTCCCCCGGGAGCCCATGTGTGGATGGAGAGGGCCTGCATGAGGAGAACTGTCAAAGCTCCCGAGATGCCACCAGCCACTACAAAACCTCCTGCCCCCTCAGCCTGGGGCTGCAGGTGAGGACTCGGGTACGTGTCTGAGCAGTATGCCTAAAAATAAACGTGCCAAGCCAACAAATAGCGATGTCACCGCTGCTGGAGGGGAAAACACAAAGTTTCTGCTTCTCAGGGTCTTCATCCCTGAGGTGTGATGGGAAAAGAGCGCAGGTTTCACACCAGCACCAAAGCCAGCACCCAAGGGCATCCAGCACCCTCCAGTCAAGGTAACACCCACGAGGACCACAGTGACCTTTTCTGGCCCTCACCAGTCCCCAGCCACCAGATCACAACAACATACAATCCGCACCGCGGAGGCAGACTTCTGAGACTCTTTGGTTTTAAAAACTCAACCCATTTTCTGTCATTTCAATCCCAAATACATCGGAAAAAAATAAGTTAAATAATCAAGTGATGGATGTATCATGAACTCAACTAATCCTTAAATCTTTCAAAGCAGATAAAGAAAGACTGATCCCCAACCTAGAACATATTTTGAAAAGCTTATAACTCAATGTCACAGAGGGGAGTCTGGGGGGGACTTTGGGATTACTGGGGCATTCTTTCTCTGCAACTGTCGTACCAGGGCCCACCTCTCAGGTCCAGATCCTTGCCCATCTATATGGCAAGGTGAACCGACGGCAAAGAAATGGTTCCACAAACTCTTTCAGACAAAAGAGTTCGCCCAGTTTGGAGTTTTAGGGGCTTATGTGAATCGGCATCATTAGCAACTTGGTTCTTCCAAAAGTTATTCCCTGACTTTTTTACTTTTCCAGCTTCATTTAATACCACAGATGCCCAACCACGGGGGGCTGTGGCTGTTGAGCACTGTGCCCAAGAAACTGCTCAGTCTGAGGCTACAGACCCACCCTTGTTAGATATTTCTGCACTTAATGACTTCTTGCTCACTCGCTCTCTCAGTTTTATCTTGTTTTCAATCCAGTTATCTGTTTCTAGTTTTCATACCAATGACATTTTGGTTAATTTCTAATCCCAGCACATCTGCAAGAGCTCCGTCTGTGCCGGGCACTTTGGGCACCCCCTTCTGTCCGGGATTAGGGAAGATCTCACCCCAAATCCCCACTGTTACTGATGCATTCGTGTATTGCTGGGGAAAACACTGAAACCCCTGTCTGGCAGCAGCCCTGTCCCTCGAGGTGAACGAAAGCCTCGTCCTCCCTCCACCAGCTCCCAAAGCCACCCTGTCCCCACAGTGCTGCTGCTGGGGGATGGTGGGGTTGAGGCAGCATCACCGGGCAGGTTGTATTTAGGTTCCTATTTCATTAAGGGTCTTATCAGTGCAGGAGATTAGAGACTTGCACGTTTAATTTCCACTAATACCAAGATCCCCTTATATTTTTTTCAAGGAGTAAGATCAGTTTCTGGAGGCTGTGCCATTTAAGATCGATTAGAAACTCAGCAGCTGCAGGTTTCCCCTCCCGAGCGGCTCATTCACTGCTGCCCAGCTCCAGGAAGGGGGAGACAGGGACCTGGGGCCAACAGCACCCAGAAAAGGCTTTCCTGATGTTTTCCCTGTCACTCGCACAGCCCCTGCACAACAACAGCAGCAACTTTTCAGCTACATTCAAGCGAGGTTACAGCCACATGGGATGAAACAGCTCACGAGAAATAAAGCTGAACAACCACGGGCAGCTTGTGCTGAAGAAGTTACGGGAACCAAGAAACAAGTCTGCAGAGCTTCCAGCTCTGTAGTGCACACTCATCACGGTGCAGCACAAAAGAAGTGAATAATCAGAAAAGTCAGGCTGGTAAAGCCAAAAACCTTTATATTATTATTATTATCATCTTCATTATTATTATTCCTACTACTAGTGGAGTGCAAATTGCTAATGCCTGAAGAGCTGCTGGGGTACGTACCTGTGGGGCATGCCGGTGGTGTAGGCGATGGTGAACTCGTGGGAGAGCTCGCAGACCCGCAGGTACCAGTTCATCTCCAGCTCCCGCAGCAGAGCCAGGCGCCGGGCGCGTTGTTGTGGCTGCCCAGGCCGGGCTCGGGCCTCCTTTCCGCTCTCCGAGGAGCTCTTCAGGGTTCTCTCCCTGCTCCCCAGGGAAAGCACCGACTGCTTTCTCAGCTTCAGGCTTTCCTCGGCATTTTTACCCCCCACAGTCCCCGTGCGTGCCGCCAGCATCTTGCGTCCCGCCTCGGTGCGAAGGCAGCACCCCCAGCGCTAAGTCGCTGCCCTCAAATCATCGAAACTGATTTTCAGCGTGCACTTTCCTCCCTCTATAACCTTATGCCGGCCACAAAGCTGTAATTAGATATGTGCCTGCGGAGCTTAACCAGAAAGAAGAGCTGCAACCTTCTCATGGAAACATCTGGAGCAGCTTCCCGCTTGCCAGCGGCTTCGTTTTGCAGTGAAATAAGGAGGACGGTTCTTAAAAAACAACATAAACACGTGCAAAGCAACGCACCCCAGCAGGGCTTGTACAAAACAAAGTATTTAGACGGGTAGAGGTGGGGAAAAAACGGAGTCCAGCTCACTAAAGCTGTAAACATGGAAGGGGTCCAGCCAGGGGAGGTAAAGTCACGTGTGTCACCTCGACGGCAAATTCACAGCCACGTGGCTTGGCCGAGCAAATTGCAGCGCGGATCCTGCCGGATGCGCTCTCGGAGAGCCGGGGGCTTCACTGACCCAGCCACGTTATTGCTGAGCTGGCTGCTCCATCCCTCCTCTTCCTCCTCCCACATGCAGTGCTCCAGCTCCTCGGGTCACCCAGTCCAGCAGGACTTCCATTCTTCAAGGGAGTTGTAGAAATCTGGGGATTCGATCACCGTTAAGATGAGATCAAAGTCGTGACTCCTCCTGATTCATTTGCTTGCCGAGCGTACGGCGTTTGGGGAATACGTACGAAAGGAGCGGATACTGGATTTGAATTAATTCCCCTCTCTGGTTTGAAATGTAAAAGCTGATACGGAGATTACAGCACTAATCACAGCAGCCACTTTAGGAGCACAAACACAGCCTTGTTTGGAGAGAGGCAGGCAAAGAGGAAAAAAGCCCTCTAAAGACGAGCAGGATTTTAAAGCCGTGGCATTGAAAAGATGAGTAATCGCCCACCCGTGCCCTGCGCAGACGACACATGTCCCACGCGGAGAGGCAACTGGCCAGCAGGTGCAAGGGGATCAGGGGGCTAGATGAAGAGCTTTATGGAATCAGGGAAAAGGGAGCTCTGGAGGTCTCTGGTCCAGCCTTCCACACGTAGCAGGTCTGATGCAGCCCTAGATGAGTTTTCCCACCCAAGTGTTGTAGCTGCCCAAGGCTGGAGACTCCCCCAGCCCTCCAGGCAGCCTCTTCCTACACTGCACCAACCTCTGCTGAAAAAGTTCTTCCCAAGGTCTATCCTGAAGCTCCCAAGCTGTGGCAGGTGTCCCCTGCCTTACCAGGAGAGTTTGGATCTGCCACCTTCTTCTCTCCCTTCCAGGCACTCTCAGGCTGCCCTTGGGTCCCTTCCTGGCCAGCTGGGACCAGCCCAGCTCTCCCCACCCCTCCCAAACCTGGGTCCCCCCAGGCTTTGGCCACCCAGGCAGCAGCCAACGGGTTCCCCCGGACCCATTGGGAGCTGAGGTCCTCCTGAGCAGACATGGTCCTGGGTATGGTCTCTGGCCATGCTCCCTCCAAGGAGCCTGCTGGGGGGTCCTGCACAGTGCAACAGCTCTCTGCTGGCTCACTGCGTTTCAAGGTGTGCCGCAGTAAAAAAAGAAGCCCTTTTTAGGTGCTTTTTAAGAAAACACCTCCCTTTCCTTTTGGAAGAAGTCCTATAAAGTTTACCTTCCACAGAACCTGGTGTTATTTGACCTACTTAGCAAAGGTGGCATTAAATCATTCACTGGAATTTTTGCAAAACTCCCAAAAAATGACTCAAAATTTGAGCTGTTCACGAATTCTCGTTCTGTGCCAGTTCTAAAATGTTCCCTCATTAAGCTTTCTCGTACTTCCCAAAAAGGAAGAGGTTTCCAGTGACTCCAGAAGCCTTCAAATCAACCCCGAGCAGCTGAAGCGATACACACTTATTTTACAGAGAATTAAGTTCAGGCCTTATGAGATTCTTCGGGTTCATTCACTCGGAAGTCGGCCAACAACAGCAATAAAGTTCTTAAATGGTTGTCTAACAGGCATATTGCGCTTACTCAGCCTTCTGTGCTTTATCATTTCCTTAACCACAGAAACACCCTTTTGTTCCCAAAGACCTTAAAAGGTGTCGGTCACCTTGAAAGGTAAATTAAAAGCAGATGCTGACAATTTGTTCCTCTCTAAGGGGAGCATTGTTGGTCGAGCAGCAGGCTATTGTGAGGGTGGATGTTCCCGTAATGTCTCATTTAGGTAGGTAACGCTATCGGATGTTGTCTCGGGGATGATTATATATTCTGGCAGGTAAGGAGACCCCAGCTCACCTTATAAAAAATGCAGAAAGATTGTTTTCCTGAAAGTAAAGCTGGCCAGCTGGCGTTAAACATTGATGCCCCGTTTCCACGCCTGGGCTGCAATACCGGTGTCCTCACCACCTCGCCGAGCGCGGGTGACCGCACCGTGCTGGAGCGGCACGGCCGGCCAGCCCGGCTCTGCAGCATCTCCTGGAGGGGAGGAGGCCCCTGCCCCTCAGGCATCTCACCCAGCCCTCTGCAGCACCAGAAATCCACTTGGGTGCTGACCGGCCAACATCCCGCTCGTGGATATTGCTAGACCAAGACTGGCCAGCCCCTTTATTGCTCCCCAGATGAGGGCTGGTGATTAACCACTAACCCGTTTGCCACGAGCTCCCTTTCTGCAGGGAAAGAGGGGAGATGGCAGCACCCGCGGGGATGCCTCACCCCGAAACCACTGTAGGGCCACAGGGTACAGGACCAAGGTAGAGTCCTTCTGCAAGTGAAGCATCAAACCGATCCCTGCTGAGGGCTGGGGGCATCACCTTCCTTAGATATTGCTTTCTCCAGGCCATCGCTGGTTAAAGTAATAGGCTGTTCTGATTACAATTATCTATTTCTAACATCTATAGACTGTCCATGCAGAAAAACACAATTAGGAGTTCTGTACCTGCAACTTCTTACAAACTATAGCTTATTTTTAATACCCTTATCCAGGCCTTGAAAACTTTTATAGCTGCTCTTCAAACGCGTTACAAAATGCGATTTTCATCCCAGCTGCTGTCCCTAGAGATGGGCACACACATGGAACCATCTCCGTGCCACCCTGCGGGCAGGCGGGTCACCCTGTGCCCACCCCTGGCACGGCAGGTCCTGGATCTCAGCAGAGTCCCTGGGGCTCAGCACGGCCCCCACCGAGCTCCCCCCGGCCCCAGCAGCCGCCCAGCCCGCGCGGGTGGGTTAATCTCCCCGCTGCTGAGCGTAATGCCCTGCACTTATCTGTATTAACCGCTCAATCCCGAGCTGTCTGGAGCCAAGGGAGGTTACAGCAACAACAAGCGGTGAGGAGGTACAGAACAGCCATTGAAAAGAATGAAACAACCAAACAATACTGTTCGTGTCGCCTGTTTTCAAGCGGAACGTTCCCGTGAAACCCAGCCCTGCCGCCTCCGGGACCAGTTTAATACATTTTCCTCTGTCTCAGACACTATTTGGAGTCAACCCCCCCGTTCTGCAGATGTAAATAGGAGAACTGCTTCTGAAAACCTCCAGCAGATGTTTCCTGCTCAAAAAAAAAAGAAAAAGAAAAAAAAAGCCTTAGGTGCCCGTGATTAATTAGCCCACTTCACACGGTTTGCATTTGTGACGGTTTTTCTAAAAGGCTCTTCAGCAGTTTTCCAGCAGGATGTGCAGTTCCAGCTGCGTGCTGCTCGGCAGGTGCCTCGCCACGTCAGGAAAGCCTGTTCCGATCGTCCGCACAATGAATTCATTGTGCCCCCTTCCAAACGAAAGGAAGGTGGGATGCGAATTCTGACCCAGTAATTCTCCAGCAATGCTACTTAACCTCATTTAAAATTCATCCTCTCTCAAAATGATCTTAAAATCTACCCCCTCCAGCTTTCCAGACTCCGCACCAGCCTCTTCAGAAGCGTTCCCCCAATTTTTTCAGTGCATATCTAAAATCTCTCTGCGTACGCAGCCGTAGCTCATCTCAAGCAGGGCAAATTAGCAGCACTTAATAATGTGGGAGGTCCGAATTTAGAGGTTTTTAAGCAGAAAAATGCAATCCTTCCACGGGTACAGATTGAGCTGGAAAATATCTGTAAGTGACACCTCAGTAAACATATAGATTTCGTCCCGTAGGAGCGTAGTAATTTTCAAATGCATGATCCAATTAGCAAGAGTCTAAACGATAGCCTTTAGGCGAACGCACTCCTGCTCCACACCGCCTTCTACTTAATGTAATTGAAACCCCATCAGGGCAAGATTCATTAAGGTCCTTAATTGGTATTAAGTGGTTCACCCTGCTCCGACAGCATTTAAATGTAGTGACTTATGAACAGCATGACCAGGGAGAGCCCCGCGCTGCTCAGCGGGCAGCACCCGCTGCTTCGTGCCCTGCCCCTGGCAGAGCTGGGCAGGAGCCCCACATGCAACCCCAGCAGCCTGCAAAGCCAACCCAAGGGGCACCTCCCAGATTCCCTCCTGATCCATCTTCACTTTTCTTTGTAGCAGAGCCTCTTGAGATAGGACGAGGGGTGATGGTTTGAAACTAAAAGGGAGATTGGATATAAGGAAGAAATTGTTGCTGCTGAGGGTGGTGAGAGCCTGGCCCAGGCTGCCCCGAGAGGTGGTGGCTGCCCCATCCCTGGACCCATCCCAGGGG
>JAAGNO010004903.1:20543-54453 GCA_033439905.1 Ceryle rudis
GGCCGGGGCTCTGAGCACCCTGCTCTGGTTGCAGATGGCCCTGCTCCCTGCAGGGGCGCTGGTCTAGATGACCTTGAAAGGTCCCTTTCCACCCATTCTAGGATTTTATGATACTGGAAGCGCACAGGGGACCCCTGTGTCACAGTCCATACTCACATCCCTGAAGTGAGGGCAAGAATCCCAAACCAGCCTTCTCAGGGTGCTTCCAAATACAGGCAAGCTCTCAAAAAAAAAAAAAAATCAGTGGGGCAGATCAGGCATTCCCTGCTGTTTTCATTTTCTTGGAAGAAGCTGGAAGTGGATCTGCCATCCCATCAGCCCCCAGGGGACGGAGGAGCAGCCCTCCCTCCATTCACGTCAAGCAGGCAAGACCTTGGAAACAAAGAACAGGTTTGAAGTTATGTTTAAAATAAAGCTATATATGTGCTCAAGTTGCACTTAGCTTTTAAAACTATTCCTTGGCTCCCTCCCTTGGCACTCTGGTTCCCCAGCTCTGCAGGTCAGCTCCTCCAGAAAACCCTCAATAGGCAGCACAGGGGGGACAGGACCCTCCAGGCTGCTTGGGAGCAGAGCCCAACAGCACCATGAAGCCCATTTCCAAGCCAGCAGTGTGGCTTCCCCCACAGCACACCATCCCCCTCTGGCTTTTGGCCACTGAGGAGCGGTGGACGGGCACCAACGTGGCCCTTGCAGGGCGAGGAGCCAGGGCATGGTGATAGGAACGGTGTCTGGGAGGAAGAAATGGGGAAATTAGCTGCATCTCAGGCATTGCTGGGTAACCAAGAGCTCCATGTATCCATAGACTGCAGATTAAGAGAAATCTCAACACCAAATACAACAGAAGTTGGTGTTAACGTATCTCCCTGTATTCAGCCCTCTCCTGGCAGAGAGCTCAAAACCATTTCATCTCCCAGCTCACGGGAGAGCCTTGAGTCTTGACACCCCTCTCCTGTGCCAGCAGCAGGGAGCAGACCAGTTCAGGTGTTTCCCCTGGGGAAGGACCACCTGATTCCTCTGTGTTTCTCAGACTTGCTGGCAAATCTTCCCCACCACGCAGGAGAACCGGTGATGAGCTGCCTTCCCCTGGATTTACCACACGGGATAGAAACACGGTGCTCTTAGAGCCAGGTGCTCTTGGCACACAGTCTGAGCTCGTGCAATGACCTCCTAAGACTGCGGGGCATCAACTGCTGCAGTGGGACAGCAACTCCAGCCCCTGCAGACAAGTGGATCTCAGATCACACCCAAAACCAGCTGCACTGCCTATTGTTGATCCGTTTGCTGACCAGAGCAGGAGGCAGAGCAGGACTGGCCCCCCACCTCTCGCCATGCCCCAGCCTGCTGGTAACTCCAGCCCCTTGCAATGTGCTGCTGTTTCACCCCATTGCTGTTCATCCAGATTTATTACATCTGATCAAAAGACCAGTGCAATTAAAAGTGGCAGAGGATAAAAAGCGCTGTCTCTCTTAATGAAATGGAGGTGGAGCAGTTGCCTGCTGCAGGGTGCTCTATAAATCCCAAAGGCAGCCCCCTGGGAAGCCCCCAGCTGCCTCCCCCAGGGGGGCCAGGGAGCGGGGCAGCTCAGGGAGCACAGGATCACCTTCAGCTTCGAGGCAGTCAAGCTGCTGAAATTACAGTCTGAAGTGGCAATAGGCTCTCTTCAACCTTTTATCTTCTCAGGTCATTTTTAGCTACCATCTTGGAGCCAAATACACATCCTGTCACACCCAAGCAAAAAGAAAAATTCCTGGGTATATGTTAATTAACATATTTTTTCCTCCTTCAGTGAGATCACTGACAAGCAGCTTTTCTGCATTTGCTTTGGACTGCCCCAGGAGCGAGCAGTGCTCAAGCAATCCACGATTAGGATGGGGCAGGTTTTCCAAGGTCAAGAGGAATCCAGACGTTCAGACCCTTCTGGAGGCGAGCAGCTGCCCAGGACAGGGAGGTTGTGCCCAGCTCTGCACTCTGGACACGTGCACCAGCCTTTGAAGCCTGATGATCCCCTGAACGCTCAGCATCTGCTTTCAAACAGTACGAAAAGGTGCAGAACCACCCACGTTGTTCTTTACTTTTCTGCATAAATTTCAGACAAAAAGGCTGATCCGCTTTAGTCGACAAGGTTTTGAGCGGTTAATTCCCTGCTGAGCGGCTTTAATGCTCAAAGGATGCATCTGAAATTCTTCCTGGATGGGTCGGTGTGCCTGGAAGATTACGTTTGGTTTCCAGCGGCAGAGAGCCCTGGCTGGGGGTGGCAGAGAGACCCAGCTCCAGCTGTTAGCAGAGCCCTGGACCAGAGGTGGGATGTTGAGCTGCCACCTCCCCCCAGAACCTGTGGCCAGGGGCCCTGTCCCCACGCTGGCTCTTCCTGGTCCGGTGCTGCCAGAGCAGCCCAAGCAGCACATCCATGGAGAAGCCGTGCGATGCTGTTGGGTTGCCATGGCGATCAGCACTACAGAAGGGACTAAAAATAAACTCCAGCTCTGCAAAGCACAAAAGATCGTCCTGAATCCAAACCCTGACTCAGCCACCTTCAAACCTGGGGCTGTGTGATGTCTTAGGCTGTCCTCACAAGGGTTCCAGCCCTCCCAGCATTGCTGGGGCTCCTCTGGCCCCACTCCAGCAGGTCCCTGTCTCTGCTGTGCTGAGCACTCCACAGCTGGACACAGGACTCCAAGGAGCAGCGCAGGGACTCTGGTGTCCGTGGCCGGGTCATGGTCCCCACAAGCCCCCGGTCAGATGGCAGCCCACGTCAGAGCATGATAAATTATGCATGGCAGCTTTTAATTATTTCTTTTTCATTAAGGAAAGTGTGTGCACAAATATGTTGGCAAGCACCCTTTTCTGTAGCGAGGGTGATCCTGGACCCCCTGGGGAGCAGCAGGACATGCACACCAGGGACAGTCCCCAAGCCTACCCCAGGCACAGCCCCTCAGGTCCACGTGAGAGCCACTTACCCCAGAGCACTTCTCCATGGAACAATTTCCTAGCACCATCCCTGCTGGACGCCTGGTTCCGCCGTGATACTTAGGGAACAAAAAGTTTCTGCCGGTGGTTACACGCCCCACTTCAGGGTGGGCTTGTCTTGGGTTTTTTTTGTCTGTCTGCCCTTCGTAAGTTTAGGATGTCACAGAAGCACAGAATGACTTATGTCGGAAGGGACCTTGAAAATTCCAGTTCAAAGCCCCTGTCCTGGCCAGAGACACCTCCCACTAGACCAGTTTGCTCAAAGCCCTATCCAAACTGGACTCTTTGCCTTGCTCAAAGTCACCCCTGCTGCCCACCCAGCTCCCAAACTGCTTTGGGGTAAAGCTTGGCCAAGCGTCTCATGGCCTCCTTACCTTGGAGCCTTCCTGCAGCTTCTCTGGGAAATCCCTTAATGCTCTCCTGAAGTGCACAGAGGGTTTGCCCCAGAGCTTCCACCACTACCAAGCTATGGAAGAAAAACACACAAAATGAGACATTTGTTTTGAAGGCTCCCTCCAGGAGGGCAACCCCTCCAGAAACGCCAAGCCCAGCAGCCTCTGCGAGGTACTTGGGTCCCAAGCGTGGGGCAACTGCTGCAGCTCTGGCTGCTGAGGCCCAACAGGAGAGGGAGCAGAGGGCTGCTGCCAGCGCTCTGGAACACTGACAGAGGATCTGGACCGGCACAACTTGCTGCTGCATTCTTTGGGGGAGAAGGGCTTGTTTCCATCACAGATCAGGCAGCAAATTATAAGCAGGAGCTCAAACCCCATTCCCATGGTGCCCCCAACATGACCCGAGACCCCAACACTGCCCATGAGACAGAACCACCGATCATTTGCACCGAAAGCACGGCCACCAGGTTCATTTACTTTGATTACAGGGTGGAACTGGTTCACTTCTCCTCAAGCAAGATCAAGGAGCGGTGCCCACTCGGGCTCTCCTGCAGATGACGGCATCTCCTTACCGCTGCACACACACCTTTAGTTCTCAGCTATGATTTCAGCTGCCTTTTTCTTTTTTGAGGGGAAATCTGAACCTGGTCTTGAAACGGTGACCTACTGCCAAGAGCAGTCAAAGACCAGCAGAGGTTTGCCACAAACCCAACTGCCACCCCAACGCAAGGAGGTGCTGGAGGAGTTCCTCACCAGGCCACAGCAGCCCCCCCCACCCCGGCCGTGCCCCGGGCAGGAACAGCAGCTTTTCAACGCTAAATGGACAGTCCATTTCTAATCTCATTTCTACGTGTAAGCCCTGAAAACAAAAAAGCCACACCGATGTTCAAACATAATATTTTTATTTGTGGATAAAAATTAAGGCTCACAGTACTTTATCATTTCACAAGCAGAAAAATGTTAAAAATTGAGAACGGTGGGGAATGCCCCCAGTACAAATTCCTCTAACTGCTGACATGTTTTACTGAAGACTCGAGGTGAACAATTGTACAGGGCAGCTACAGTTATTAGTTTGTAAACTAGGTGCTAAATAGATTTATTTTTTTTTAAGAAAGGTGAACAGAGGATTATGTTTCTCTCCGCTTCTGGCTGTCTGATACACATGGATCCCATGAAAACACTCAAGAACCGCTGGGATGGTAACAACCACCTTCTGAAGAACAACCCCCCACGTCTACAATGCATGGCACTGGTATCACAAATTCCATTTCAGCAAGACATTTTTATTATAGTGCAATAGGTTATGCCTAAAATTGTCAATATTTAGCTGTCTGGCTTAAAAAAAGCCCCAAAGTATATTCCTAAAGAGCAGAGGAGTTGCTGCCAAGCTCCATTTCGTTACAGAGGTGACAGCGACTCGGGTGATGAGAAGAAGGTTAAAGTGTATGTCCAACTCCAGCACACAGGTAGAGCACAGGTTACACATCACACCTCTAGTTAAGATGCGGCTCCACGAGGACTTCCAAAGTGTGCCCCGTGCAGGGAGTGAAAGATTTCTGCCCAGATCTTCTGCAGGTTTGTGGTCCAGAGGTGCCACAGTTACTGCAACCCCCAGCCCCAGGGGCATCACCACAGCCACACGAGTTTTCTTGTGAGTTCCATCGTAACTACGGGACTGAAGATTTATTTACCCAGAGACCAACTAAGCATCTGAGTCAACAGAGAGAAAAGGTTTGGGTTTAAGAGGTGCTCTATACTCTCTGCATGATTTTCCAGTAATTCCTTCTCTTTTGCCTACCTGCTGTCAAGGCAACACAAGCCGGTGGCAGCGGCAGCAGCAAGACCAAGCCTTCTCACAATAAGCAACAACTGCTACAGCATTAAAAGGCTGAAGGATTTCCACGTCGCACCAAAGAGTCGTTTCTTGTCATCGCGCCCTTTACATCCGAGATACCAACAAAGTCACGAAAACAACCATCCTCAGCTTTTTCTGACACAACATGAACATGGACTCCGGGGCCATAATTTCATTAGGGAGCTTTCTTTTGAGAGATGATTAAGAGGATTTGTTTCCAGCAGAACCCAGGAGGCAACAGAACCTGCCGCAGCAAACACCGACTTACAGGGGTTTTGACCGACAGCTCTTACAGATCACAACCCAGTAATAAGAGGACGTTTCTATTGATACTGCTTCACGCCCACCACAAAAAAGCTCATCCAAAGGGCAGGCAGATTTCTGGCCACCGCTCCACTGCTCTCCTGTCCCCCCCGAGGGGTTCTGGGGAGCAGAGGCTGTCACACACCATCTCCTCCCCAGGTGAAGAACCACCACTCAACGACACAAGCGAAAGAATGAATTTACACGAGTTTGCCATTTCTTAGAAGCAGAAATTAAACTAAATTTCCATAACATGTAGGCAGTAAATGTAAGAACAACAGGAAAATGTGTGCAATCAAAGGAACACAGAGCAAATGCATCCAACCATTATTCCAGTTCACAAATCTATGCAAGTGGAAACAGAAGTAGCTACAGCCACGAAATACTCCATCTTATTGAACAGTTTAAAATTTTCCTCCATAATGCTATGGCAATCTTGCAGCTGAATGAAAAGCAACTGCTTAAAGTAAAACTAAAGGGAGAAGAGGGATGTGCCCCGGGTAGGTGGCTGCACCAGGAGGTACCCAGCAGGCACCCAGTAAGCTGCTCAGGTCACAATTTAACTTTGACAGACAGCAACCACAGGACATGTTCAGTTCTCAGGTGGGTGGAAATAGCCTCGCCTCCAGGGTCAGAGAGGCAGAGCTGTCTGAAGGAACCATCTCTCCAATTATTGCTCACTTAACTACAGGAACAGCAGAATACAAATGACGGGAGGGATCTATACGGCTCGGGTAAGTCACCTCCGATACCACGACTCCACACTAACGACTAGAACGATCTTAAAGATCAAGCTACATACAATACATACCAAAAAAAAGAGGAGTTTCTGTAAAAGCAAACGCATAGAAAATAAACCGTCATCAAGTAGAAGGGAAGCAGATGGGCAGCAGGCTGCAAAGGGACTGGCGAGCAAGCGCCGGACAGGAAAGGGGACTCGCGGACCCAGTAGCTCCGTGCAGCAGCTTTCCCAACCACGCTCCCGCACGCTTCTGTCGGAGTCCCCAGAAGCACAGGGAGATACCTGCCTGCCTGGCAGCGGGGACACGCACACCGTGCGGTCGGCGCGTGCTCAAGCAGCCGGTGCTGCGTACCCGCCCGGCGCCAACGTGCGCACCTGCTGAGTGCTGCAAGGGGGGGGGCGAGGACAGAAAGACAGACAGAGGTCATTTCATCTCATCGTATTTTAGCATCGCTCTTTTGGAGCTCGATGTTGTTGCCGTGGGCTAATACGTCAAACAATATAGCACAGGCTAAACAGTATACAACAGCTACACGGTAATCCCACAACTCAACAGTACCCACTACTCCATTTGGCAAAATATTTATTTCTCGTAAATCCGCTGGAAAGCAGTTGGTCACAAAGAATTCCTTGTACATTTTCAGGTGTAACAATGCTTTTGGTAGAAGTAAATAAACCGTCTCTTTTTACGAGGTGTACAAAAACAAAGAGACACCGAAATGACAGCTACGGTAACACGTCTGAAGACGGGAAGAATCGGTAAGACAAAGGCAAAAGCAATAGGAATCTGTCTGTGCGCCGGCGACGCTGCCGTGATTATTTACCCGTACAAATCCTCAGCCCCGCTCAGTTATGATCCCCAGCACAGCTCTTAACTGCAGGTCTATGCTCCAGGAGAGGAATCTGATGCGATGTAGCAGCTCCAGTCACTCTTTCACAGTACTGCATGTCAACACTGGGAATGGTTTCTGATATGATTTAGACTGCACACAGTACTTTAATAGAAAAAAAAGTTAATTACTCCCACTCCGTGGTTCCCGGTGGCTTTGATGTCAAGTCATACATCACCCGAGAAATGCCAGGAATCTTCTTAATCTCTGCCACCATTTTTAACACAACCTATTGTGGAGGGAAAAAAAAAAACCCAAACAAATGCATCAGAAGAGAGGATGTAAAAGGGGGCCGATGAAAACTATCCCAGAAAAGCTTTCTGGGATAGCTTTTTTTCATTCGCACTAATGCTGTTATACACAAGAGAGAAAGAGCCTGTAGCTATTAGCACATTACCACCAATTAAGAAATAAAATCAGCTGAAAACCTCTAGCTTCATGCTATCTGCAGTTAGATTTGGAACACACCCAATTTCTGGCACTGGCAATAAACCAGGTGAAAAACACTCCCCTCGAGGCAGCAGCTCTTCAGCTTCAAAACTCAGTCCTGAAAGTTCAGCGGAACATGGGCTGTTCGGTGTCACTACCAATCATTTGCAGGCTTTTCTCAGCCCATCATCTCCAGCCCAACCATCATCAAACACACAGCAGCAGCCCGAGTGAAACCTCTTTCAAAACAACAAAGGGAGCTCTAAAGGTAAAAAAAAAACCACTCCAAAAGAGCCATCCAAAGGAAAGCGGTTCCATTGAGAGCTATTCTCCAGGGCTCACGATCAATTCGTGTTAGCAAAAGCACTCAAGATGAGAACTTGCTGATCCTTACAAGTTCAGCTTCCTTAAAAATCCCCCAGTTCACAGCAAGGCCACTCCCATGCTGGGCTGTTTCACAGTGCAGGCGTAAATGAAAATGCATTGCTCTCCGCAGAAAAACACAAAGATTTTAATCAAGTATGATTATTTTCCCCATAAATACAAGTGCTTTCCACAACTTCTACCACCTTGTTACCACATTATTACCTAGCCTTAAAGCAACCATTTTATATTGTAAAGAAAGTGGGCATTTTTTTTCATTTGTGTGGGTTTTGTGGTGTTTGGTTGGTTTGCTTTTAAACACAAATCTCAAGGTCATCCTCATTTTATACACTGGAATAGTTTACATGGTGACAACTTTGAACTGTGTCTTCGAAATGGACAGGATCTGCCTTAAAGTAGAGGCCTTTACTCACATACACCTACAGAACAATGCCTATAGGCTTGTAAGGCACGTTTAAAACTCAGTCCTGTTCTCCACTGACGCTACATCCCCAGGGAGACAAAGTACTTGAAACCGAAGGTGGATAAAGCTTCCCCCAAAAATATACCCGACTTCAACTCCTAAACCCTTTCAGTGACCTAAATAACGAACAGCAGACCGAGATGTTAAACAGCAGGTCCCAGCCAAATCAGCAGTGGCAATCAAGGGCGATTCTGTAAGTTGGGACCTTGCCAATTACTAATGCAAAAAAAATTAATTTAAAATGCCAGAAAGGGTTAGGATATTGTTTCTTTTTTAATTGATGGTATTTTGGCTCAACTCTGCTGGAAAGCCTTTAAGTTTGTCAGACCCATCTGCCAGCTCCTCATTTCGTTACAGGGTGTTCCCCCCCACAACAGCACCATATTCTTCCTGACGAATACCATGATGGCGATCAAATTCGAGGCAAGGAAAGCAATCAAGAGAGGGAAGAAAGCCAAACTGAGTCATCCACAAAACCAGCTCAAGTTGGAAAGAAACTTGAAATGCCGTATTACCTCTTCTGGAACCTCATTACCAGGAGTTGCTGCAATACCAGTCATAAAATCACTCGTAATAAAAGTTCGAATAACCACCGATCTTTGACAGGAAGGTTGTTTCTGCAGCGGGTCGCGATCAAAATGCAACGGCGTCAGTATTATTGGCATCTGGCTTATTTTTCCGGCATAACCTTCAGAAAACAGTAGCACAAAGTGCATGAATTTGTTTGAAAGGCACAAACGTGACAGAAGTTTTACAGAATTTCCCCATGCATACTTCAAACTATATACTCTGAGCTACGCTTACACCTTCTGGCAGCTTTTTGCTGCGCACTCAGCGGTGCACGCACTAGAACTACTCAAATTGCCACTTGTAATGATCTTCAGCCTTCGCGGGCGAGCGGAACAAACCCCGATCATCTCGGCTGTCCCTGCAACTCGCCGTGAACGCAATTTAAGATCCGCTTTCCTTCCCACATAACATAACCGCGGGGTTTTATCTCTCCTCATCTCAAGCCCAATAAAGAGCCATTCTCAAGTATCTCTGACATATTTAAAAGGTAACTCTGAAGGATCCCTGGTGCTGGTGGTTGAGCGGTAACTCCAGACAATCACCTCTCACTTTTGGGCTTTTTAAGTCTCTCCTAGGGAAAGGCAATGCCCAGACTCCCCAGTTTGACTGTTAAATGACCTAACATTAGAGGCTGAGGAGCGCGGGGAGCCGGCCTGGCACCGCTGCAGGCCTCGCCCTGCGCCAGCACCGGCCTCAGCTGCTGGTACGAGTCTTTTTTCACTAAATGGTAACTCGAGGCCTATTTTTGAGAGCGATTCCTTCACACAAAGCCGAGTGTCATCAAAAGTTAGCGAGAGACAGCCACAGTTTTACAAACACAGCCGACAGTGTTATCCCTCAGCCTTTTGAGGCTGTTCTTGTACAAATTATGGCAGGGCAGCTTTGCCAGCAGAATACTTCTTTTCAAAAGGGTATCCTTTGTAACTTGATTTATCCAAAATATAGGCGAGTCTGATGAGCTGCGTCCCACGTATCACATCTTTAAATGCAACTAATTAAAAAAAATTGAACAAAACACCAACTGAACCTCAGAACTACTATATTCCCAGACGCTGCCTGTGCACCACATCCCAGGCTGCTGCTCCCTGGATGTTATGGGTTTGAAATATCACCATCTGCTAGCCTGAAGTGGTTGGGTTTACAGCTATACCTTTTACTTTAAGTAAACAGGAAACTACCACAACTATTGAGCATCATCATCAGTAGAAATTTAGCTACTCAGGCTCCCTTCTTTCCACAAAACCTCCATGATTTAGAAACTGTGTCAAGTTTCTTTACTCCAGCCAAATACTGAGATCATCAAAGTAGTAATTTGGTTGACTTCCAGACAGTTACAGTACTTTTTAACAGAAGTTTCCACTGCAGTGAAGCTTCGTGATGTGTCAGACACAAACCTCAATCCCCTAAAATCCCCTAAAATTAATTCTGTTAAATCCCTTAAAATTAATTCCCGTTCTTTAGCTATCAGCTTCTACAACTTTCAGGTAAGGCTCTTGCCTGTCATCCCATTAAATGATCTCTTGTTTTTGAGGGACTCGAGAAGCCTGTCGATTTGGACAGTATCGCTGTAACCATACCCAGTCAGGCTGGCAGGGACCTTGAAACAAGAGTCTAACCCATGGGATAAGGCAAAGTACCCACCAGACTCCCTGAGAATATTGTGAGCCTCAAAATCAGCTTGACGTAAAGTGCTGAGGACTCCTGTGGTCAGGAAAGTGGGAGTGACGTCTGTAGGAGGTTCTTTGACCGGTGGACCGAACACGTACACAACTCTGAAAAACAGGATGGTAGAAAACCCACATTTTGCATGCAGTGGAATAAACCAGATGGCCTGAAGAAAGCATCTCTAGTATTGTGCTGAGAAAATAAAGCTAGGGAGGAAAAAAAAAAAAAAAAGCGTAATAGTTGATTTCGTTCCTTAGCTACTTACTAAAGCTTAATATAACTTCCTGCCATGTTCTATATACTGTCTTTGGAAATCAACTGTATTCATTTATTCCGGTTTGCTAGAGAGCAGCAACAGCCCAAATATCACTTATTCAAGAGAATAATCCTTTGAAAAAAGCTGAAATACTGAAGGGTGTTTTCTCAATTTTACTTTTACGTCAGTACAAGTTAAGATTGTTCAAAGAAAGCTACGTAGTCAGTGTTTACAATCTCTAGCTTCTCTCCTAATAGGAAACCACCAAAAAATACCATTAAATAGTAAACCTTGTTAATGAATACCTGCGTTGCCAGCACAGGGCACTAACGCTGCAGTTTATAGATCTACGTAACTACATCTGTAATAAAATACCTTCTGAATTCAAACCAGCCACATCAGCTTTACCTTTTCAGTCACATTGTCACTCATGTTTTGCACGTTGTAGAACAACAAGGAAAGTATAACATTGCCTGACTGGCCTCGTACAAGGGTTTGCTACGACGTAATCACACAAGTTATTTGAGTTTGTAGATACAGAGAATACTTGTCTAAAATCCAAAGCAGAAAAGCATGCAAGCTTTATACTCTGTATTTTTGTTTATAATACAAAGGCTGTGAGCATGGCTGGGCAGAAGACCAACTGTTTCAGCACATTCCTCGAGCCGTCAGCTTCAGCATCCCTATAAACACGGAGGAAAGGTTCTGAAAACATACCCTGGGGTAGAGCAGAACTCCCAGAGGTGTGGTAAGCTCAGGAGGGTAGTATGAAATCCAAAAGAGCTTAAGGATGACAGCAGTGCTGCAAAATCCAGCACATCCTTTGAAACTGCACACGCAGTCCTGAATTTATGCCTTATTTTCTTCCCTCTGCATTCGACTTAAAGAATTATCTTGCAACTCAACATCTTGCCTTTAAAAATAACACTTCTTTCAGTGTCACTTACATGACAAAATTAAGTTTTGCTATAAGGAACTATAAGCAGTTTAATTAGAAAGCCTACAGGCAGGCGAGGAGGATATGCACTCTCCAGAACTCATTTAAAAATCTAAGCAGCTGCTAGAAAGAGTTATGGAATCGAGTATCTAGAAAATGCATATTCACAAGGGAGCTCAATTAAGATTAAACTGCCAAGCTTTGGAGCTCCCCTATGTTCCATTAGGGCTGACAGTCCCACGTGAACTCCCTTTTGAAAAAAAACAAAAAAAAAAAAAAAAAAAAAAAAAAAAGAAAAAAAAAGAAGTTACATACTGCATGACAGCCCAACTCATCAGCAGGCTTGGAATCTTTCAAGACAGATTTTCCAGAAGTTAACACTGGCTGTGGCCTGATGGAGTGCTCAAAGGAAATGGGGAGATAGGCCATCAGGTTGTCAGGCGAGCGATTGCAGGAATAAGCCTGGTTTGATTTACTGTGTATTTGGAAGCCCTGTCCAACATATAAAATAAAAAATCTGCCACGGATTAAGCAGGAGAAGGCTTGTGCATGCTAAACGTCCATTTATTAAGGGGATCACTGGAAATAAAGATAACTCAAAACTATTTACCTGTTGATGTTGTGGCACATGCGTGGTATGAGCCTGGCAAGAAACATCAGAGACTCCCAGTGTGGAGCATCTTTACTAGAGATCCCACAAACGTAGCTATACGAACGACAGTCACCCTATAAATTAAAAACAATAGTAAGTGAACATGAACTTTGCTGCCAGAAGCTTTCACAATACTTTCCCATTCATCCTGTAGGTTACAGGACCGCATTTTGTGCCGACGTTTAGTGGACACGAAGCTGGTGAAATCAGTATGCTGAGAGATACAAGTGAAGGAGAAAAGACAGAGTAATACAACAGGCCTCTCCTGAGCTAATGAGGGGGTATAAAAGGGCAGGTTCAGAATGGAAAGATTCATCTGAAGTGAGCAGAGCACAGGGACCAACTGTGTGCTGGTATTTTCATGCCACCATCTGAGGAAGGCCTGCGACCCAATACAGAAAAGTGCTGCTGCTGTTTAAAACAGTAACAGAAGTGGACTGCAGAGAGCTACAGAAGCCAGGCGCAAGATTGAACAGCTGATCATAAAATAAGGGAAGTAATTCAATACTGGCAGAGCAAAGAAAGGTACTTCACAGCTATGACTACTCAGTAAACAATCTTCCAAGTGACTGCACTCCATTCCCTGAGAATGCCAGCTCAGCACGTCTTACCTTGTTTGTATTTCTGTCACCGAAAAACAGCTCACAAAACCACGAGTGGCATCAGCAAAGGTGTGAAAGGGAACATAACACTGCACAGAGTCGAGTGTCCCTGTACCCTGAAGGGCCTGCACTGCTCTGCTTCCTCTCCTCTCGAGATAACGATACAGTAGGATTTGAAAAAGCATGGGAAGGGGGCAATGAGCATGACCGGGTGTAGGAAGCAGGGAGTTTTGACCGACTTCGTCTAGGACTCCTGAGCCTTAAAGCAGGACAGGATTACAGCAGAGCCTGCAAGACTATGAGGCCTAGAAGTGACCGTCATTATTCAACCATAACAACGGCCTCAGACACAATACCCGGCACGTGCTCAAGGGCCTGTTCAGGTATCTCGACACCTTTGCACTGAGGCGTGACAGTAACACGGGTATCACAGACACTTGAAGTTTATGTTCTTGATTCAAGCCCCTTAATTTCAATCCTAAAGCAGCAATTATTATGCTTCACTGCAGCCTTCAGAACGTATCTGGAATGAATCCCTTTACCTGCACTCCCACAGTTTTGATTGGTAACAAGAAGGCATTCAGTGAATGTAGGCTTGTAATCTGCATCAGCTTCTCCTGGTCTTCTTCAGTTGTACACGCTTTGACCCTTTGCAGCAAAGTATGTGGCTGTGAAACAGTGCAGAAAAACGCATTTTAACTAAGTAAAGCCCCTGAGCACTCAGAACATAGGCAGTGCAAATGAAGTTACTATTTAAGTAGCTGTTTGCTTAAATTTAGTCCATGTTCATTTAGTCCATGTTCACCCCCTTGGAACTATTTTAGAAATACTTTTCATTTGACAACAACGTTCTAGCAAAGGCAATTCTTTTTAGTCGACTGTATGTATTTTAAGCTGAAGCTCTGCAAGGCCACAGATGAAGCTCTCTTCCCGTGCTCATTCTCTCTTTCACAAAGCTGTAATTTCATTTTGGTTGTTCAGATGCAGAACAAAGCAGTGTCTGTCACATTACGCTGCAATTCAATACGCTTTAAAGGTAAAGCAGATGTCAATACTCACCCTTCAGTATTTATCAGAAAGTTTTGGTAGTTTTTTTTGAACTTACACTTTAGAGCAGGCCTCCGCTAACAACTTTTCACCCCCCCCTGCAGTTTAGTTCAAGAGAGCTTACGGTTAATTGTCATGACCTTTGTGATTAGAGATCAAGAACTCAAACATCATCGATTAAAAGCTTCAGGTTTCTGTTCAGCACTAATTCCTCCCTCCTGTACTTCACTTTAGACACTTGGTGATCACTGGGGCAAGTAAATCTATAAAGTTCCAATTATTTCAGGGAGGGGAAAAATCTCCAGAAATTCTCATCTGCACAAAGCTTAGCTAAACCAAAATTTATTCACCTTTCCAACAGTAAATAAACTTCCATTTTCCAGAAATTGTTCAACACTTGCACCAGTCACAGCACTGAAAATCCTACTGTACTATACTGAAGTAGGTTGTACTGGAATGCACTACTCCTTAAAGGGCACAAATAAGTCGTATTAAACTTAGAGCAGCTTCAAGCTCGTTGCAGGCCACTACAGAATGCTCATGCTGCTTCCAGGCATATTAGACTTCAGCAATTTTGTTACCTTCTTAACACTTGCAGAAAAATCTGCAACTATTTTCAAAATGTTGTTTGTCTCAGGGAAGTCTTTGCACACATAAGGCTCCTCAGCACATATCACTCTGATTGCTAGACCGGGACCTGCAATGCAAAGTTGGAAAAAAAACCATTATACCAATTACCAGGAAGCTGACTTTCAACTAAAAATGGGACAGCACCTGGAGCAGCAGGTCAGTCACCGAGTGCAGTAAGCTTTGCCATTGTACCTACACTGCAATCATCTTAACAGACTGCTAGACAGAAAATAAGCAGTTTCTGTCAGTTCAGTACGGTACTTTTTAGAGTTATTTAGCTACACCTTGAACTGGCTGGTGGTGTAACCCAGCACTTAGTGGTGATGAAGCGTGGCTGGTGGCAAACCAAAGCAAACAGGAGCCTCTTCCTTCCCTTTGCTAGGCAACTGGGATGAAGGAGTTGGTTCTGACACACCCTTGAGTCTCCACTGTTTTTAGAGAGCTATTTGACCTTTTAGCTGCTAAATAGAAAAGCACACCTAATTTGCCAGAAGTGTCCGAAAACTGCTTCCTGCATTTCATGGGACGCTGGTGCATTAGCGCAGCCTACGCGCTCTGCTAGCGACTACTACACACCCTGCAGGACAACTGTGAAACACAGGCAGAAAAAAATAAATAACAAAACCCAACCCTTAAAAGGACATGGTCTTTACTATATTACACACTCCGATGTTTTCTGGTGGAGAACTGTTATTTTCCATGCAATCCTTTTCAAAACAGCAAATGCCCCTCAGACAGGCACAGATACAGGCTATTAATTCAAGGAAGATGCATTTGACAGCTCGGGCAGCATTCAGCTGCACTTCACTGGAAATTTTTGCTCGGGCTTATGCAGCCAAAAAGAAACATGGCTAAAAGCAAACTCAGTGTTAACACTTCTCCTTTAATCCCTATACATAATAAAGCTGCTCTCAAATGTTCTTCTCCTGACAAAAGATCCTGCTTAAGCAAAAACCTAATAAATCCAACATTTTTTCTTCTCCTGTTTAGAGGTAAGTTTTAGGCTCTAACACAGATTTATTCTACGGGTTAAGTATATTCTAAACAATATTGATGTGATCCGGGGCCCTTCATAAGACCAACTCTCATACCTGGGAAGGGATGCCTGGAAACCAGCTCTTCAGGAAGACCAAGTTCTCTCCCCAGCACTCGCACTTCATCTTTGTGAAAGTCTTTCAGTGGTTCTATTACTTTACCCTTTGACAAAAAAAAAATAAAAATAAAGGTTACACTCCAGCTTACACTGGACAAAAAGCCTCAGATGTTTAGGTCACGGCAGTCAGACTGGCCTGCTTTTGAGAGCACGGGCTGCCAGCACTTGCAGAAGCTCTGGAAAGAAAAGCACACATGAATATGGGCTTTGTCAGAACAGCTGCAGGACAGAGGCTAAGACAAGGAAGTTTAAGTTCATGCCAGAAGCATCAATGGCTCAGTCGGTGTGGGCAGAGAATCACAGAATGGCTTAGGCTGGAAGGGACCTTAGAGATCATCTAATCCAACCTCCCCGCCACGGGCAGGGACGCCTCTCAACTAGATCAGGTTGCTCAAGGCCTCATCATCATCCAGCCTGGCCTTGAACACCTCCAGGGAGGGGCATCCACAGCCCCTCTGGGCAATCTAGTCCAGGCTCTCACCACCCTCATACTGAAGAGTTTTTTCCTAAGATCCAATCTAAACCTATTTTCCCTCAGTTTAAAACCATCTCCCCTCATCCTAAGTCATATATTGCTGTAGGTCATGCCTGCTCTGACTATCTTCAGGAATTCAGGCCTTTCTGCTCTTCCCTCAATGTTCAAACCAATCTAAAAGCCTTGAAAATAGCTTGTACAGCATGAGAAGTGTGGGCCAGTGACAGTTACCTTCTCTCCT
Source organism: Ceryle rudis (assembly GCA_033439905.1). Taxonomy (NCBI): domain Eukaryota; kingdom Metazoa; phylum Chordata; class Aves; order Coraciiformes; family Cerylidae; genus Ceryle; species Ceryle rudis. The sequence goes on from JAAGNO010004903.1 coordinate 37,197, forward strand.
ATGGCTGGGCACTTCGTAGTAACCGAGCACCTTCCAACAGGGTTACGTGGTGTGTCATGTTGATTCTTTCTTATTTTATAGTATCGTTAGAGAACTCACCCTTCTAACAGAAAAGGTAATACAGGGCAGTCTCCTGCACTTGCTTCACATGCTAATAATAATTAGGAGCTCTGCACAAGGAAGGTACTCAAAAAGCTTTCTGAAGTCTGGACTAAACAGTCAGACTGGGAGTGCAAAAGGACAGGACTTGGGTTGGTTATCTTTGGACGGTTCAGCTTCCTGTGCTGGTATAATTTTCAACCTCCCGGGAGGTCATCGTCCAGAGATGTCCACGGTGGGCTGTTTCAGAAAGGTTTGTTTTAAGTTACCACCTGGCAAACAGATGGTGCCACTGGCACGCTGCTGGCAGACAGCTGATCAGGTGACTCACAAGGTGCTGCAGAAGCTGCGTAAGAACAAAAACAACTCATCCCTGTAGGTACCCGGAGAAACTATCCCTGGACTTCAACCCATTTAACTGTATTGTTCTCATGCTCTTTCGAGAGAGAATACTATGCCTGCATTGCTGCATGTTACTAGAGGCTCAAGGGAGGGAGAATTTTGCCTCTCCTTCTCCAAAGGAGCTGATTATCTTTTTGCTAAAGCACTGGCACTTTTGCCTGAATCCGTAATGTGCCAGATCAGGACCATCCACACCTAAAGGTCACTCACTGACTAGCGTTCAGAACAAGATACAACAGGAGGGACAAGTGACCCATTACAACATGAATTCCAGCTGGACCAGAATGAAGCTGTCCAAGAAGTCTTAAACTACTCTCCTGCTGAAGGTATTTGCAGGTTCCTTTTGAGGGTTAAAAAGTAAGAGTGAGGAAACAGCTTTCAGCCGAGAACACCATTGCTCACACCAAATCAATCCATGGTCAACCTGCTGACATCTTCCTCAGTATCCAGTGCTAGACAGTAATAAAAAAAATATTGACTACTTTGGGAATGCAGCAGCTAGAAAGAAGCGTAATAAATAGAAACTTATGACAACAGAATCTAAAGGGCCTCGTCAGGCTAGGGTCCCACCGACACAGGACAGTTACACCAGCTAAACGTAGAAGTCGTTCATTTTTGACACACAGCTTCACATCTGCGAGAACCAGGAGGATACACCAGTATCCTCATCCTCACTCACCTCTTCTCTTAACTTTCGAATCAGCTCTGTGTCATTATGATGAGTTTTAATGACTTCAGCTTTGCCGCTCGCAACAAGGGAAGCGCTTTCAATGAGATCAGGTCTGAGGGTACCCTGAGCAAGAAAAACCTCTTCAGGTTTCAGATTCATTTCTCCAATTACTTCATTGGCAATCTATAAGACAGAGAGAAAAAAGAAAAGTGTTCGAACCTAGTTTTTAGTTCTCAAAGGTCTACAGGAAGATAAATCGCCCAACAAACGCTACTGAGCTGCAAAAAGCACAAACGGGAAGATTAATTACGAGAGTAGCCGACTGCTGAAAGAACCTTCTATTTTGCCGAGCAGAAAATGGAAAAAAAAAATCTATTCAGACTACAGGAACATCACTGCCTGATAAATATTCTCTTCTCCCTGCATCACCAATGCCGGTAGCTGACAGACGGGAAACGGCTCATCCTCAGCAAGCCAACAGGAGCAGGGCCCAATTCACATTAGCTATCCAACTGGGGGGAAAAAAACATTACATGGAGGTTTATGCAACAGGAACAAACAGCCAAGCTGTACAGCAAATCTGAACGTGATGGTGGAGCTGGTACAATGCTTGTGAGCCACGATGTGAGCGCTGACTGACTGCCAGAAGTTCTAGACTTAGGGTAGTGCACCGATGGCTTCTTAAGCCACCCACAACTTCTAAGACCGCTGATGCCACTGAGCACACAGAGTCTGCTGTAGAAGATTATCTAGAAACCATTTAATTTAAACCAAAGGAAAAAACCCAAACAACTAACAAAGAATTACACACGTTACCTTAACGAAGGTGTCGCCAATAATTTTTCTTTTTTCTTCAGGACTTGTCGTCATATTTAAGGTCTTGCTAATTCTTTTACGTGGAGTTCTGTCCTCATCCGAGATGGGCAGAGTTGTTGTACCATTATAGAACGAATGAGCTGCATTCACCACTGCATGAAATGACAGGAATTTTTTAGCAAAGCTAGTAAGGATTTCTATGCAAGGCCACAAAAATATCAGTTGCACTCTATTGCTTTAAAAAAAAAAAATAAAATAAAAGGTAAAAATAAACATCACTCCAGTCCTTTGACTTAACTGCATCAAGCAGGGCTGTTCGCTATGTCAAGAATTAATTGTAACAAAAGCATTTTATTTCTCTATTAACCTATGCTAGAGGGCAATTTTTTATTCACATTATGAGAGTAGGAAACCATGTGAAAGTTCAGTTCTTGCTTCCCCTCTTAGATTATAATTTACTTGCTTTATTTAAACAGTTTACAGGACGGTATTTCCCCAAGGCCTTTCTGCAACCACAATTAAATGATGCAGTATTTACTCATGGTACATTATGCCTCTTAATTTAGAGAGGCTCTCGATGAGGAGATCAGCTGGGAGGCTCTTTGGCATCTTTTGCCAGCACTGAACTCCATGACCTCCAGAAGGAGCATCTGCAAAGGGATTCCCTCAGTTTGGTCCTCTGGCAGCCTGTCAGAGCCCAGGTTTATTGGCCCACAAGAGTGCAAGACGACGACACATTTTTTCACTTAAAGAAAAATATTAAAAGGAAAAAAGAAAAAAAAAAAAAAGAAAAAAGATGTGTGTAGAACAAGGTCTAGACTTGGGATAGGAATGCCCAGTCTGGAAGATGCCAAGGTGCAAGCTCCCTGCACTGTTCTGCACCGCCAGGCGAGCGGAAAGCATCGCTCACCACGTGCCACACTTCCCAACCAAAACACAAGAGAATCGCTTGACAGCAGCACAGCCCCAGCAACAGGCAGCTCTTTACTCATTAAATAAGTTGGGTGGGCAGTATAAAGCAGCACTTGTTTGCACAACACAAGAATAATTTGTCTTCTCTGACCTCCTCGTAATTCAAGTACCAAAGAACTCTAAACCTTCTCATCAGCCACAACAAGGTACCTTCTGCTCTCTCATAATACTTTGCTGCTCAACAAGCTACTCCAAAAACAACTATTTGCTCCAAAAAGGTTACTCCAAAAGCACCTCTTTAGAAGCCAAAACAGAAGGGAAAAAAAAAAAAAAAAAAGCCTTGAAAGAATAATTTGGGCTGTAACAGCACTCGATCGCCCAAATGAGCTCACAGTGAAAGAGAGAGATCAAGGACAAGAAGTAAAGCCCCCATGGAGGATCGTGAACCAATGACTGAAGAAAGCTGCAATCAAATGAGTTTTGCTGGAAAGGATTACTGACCAGCAGCAAAGCAACCGTGGGACGGACCCACTGCTCTGCTGTGCCCCCACAGCAGACACCGGATCTCAGCAACTGGAGTTGGGCAAGCTCATTTCATGTGCCAATCAAGTAAGCGAGGCTTAATATTTTAGGTTTGATGTTTTGCAAATAGGCCGAGGTGGTTCCAAAATAGCAGCCACGCTTTGGTGTGTGAAGTCTGAGAACGGCAAAGATCAACTCAAACCAATGAACTAAACCATGAAACACACACTTTCGGAGACCGGCCGTGTCAGTGGTTTGAGGCCTATTTAACAAAATTATGGTACCTTTCACTTGAATCCCAAGTTTTTTCAGTGCCTCTTCCACAGACTGACTCTCTCTTTTGCGCATAAATCCGTTATCTATGTGCACAGCTATGACCTGGTCTCGGTTTAAAGCTCGGTTCAGGAGAGCGGTACACACTGTTGAGTCCACACCACCACTGAGTAAAACCTAAGGATGAAGGAAAAAGGAAAAAAAAAAAACCCAGCGACATAACAAACACAATTTGGTCAGCTGTCTATAGGAGAAGTGTTAACAACTAATTCAGATACAACTACGAGGATCAGAACAGACTACTGACTCACAAGGATTTGGAAGAAAAGATGCAGTCAATGTATCAAGCCAACTGTGCAAACTTTCCAGCTCCTCTTTTCCAACGTGTTGCCCAAGCCATGACAATTCTGCATGTTTCAATTTAATTGGACTAACGGTGTCAGTGTTTCTGCCATGTTTCTGCAAATAATCTTTCATCTTCAATTCAATCCACTTACCAGGACTTTTGATGATCCCACTTTCTCTTTGATATCTTGAATGCACTGAAGTTCTCTGTTTTCCACCGTAAAGGTACCACTGCATCCCGCAATATCATAAAGGAAATTCTTCAGGATCATTTTCCCGTTCACTGTGAGGCTCACTTCAGGGTGGAACTGTGCTCCGTAGAGTTTTTTAGATTCATTTGCTATGCCTTCATTAGTGCAAAGAAATGAGCACAATAATAATGATAAAAAAAAGATAATCTGGAAGTGAAATGCATACCCGAGAAAGTCAAGCATACACTTTGAGTGAATTATTCTGCCACGTTTTGGCACCAATCGCCAAAGGTAAAGATTTAAAATAAGCCAGGTGAATACTTTGAGGTCTTAATAAAGTGGCTCAGCAAACTTAAGACTTCTCCAGGTCCGTCCGTCCCCCCCCGCTAGGAAAGCGACTCAAAGAGGCTCTTTGTTTGGCATTCGATCATTTCAAAGACCGAACTCTAAGGTCCTACATTTTTCTGTGACAATCTGCGTTTGCAACACTGTCAGGACCAACATTATTTTTGCTCAGTTGAACGTTCATGCAATATTATTAAATACAATAACGAGTTAATCAAGCTTTAATAATTAAACACAGTTTGACTTGTACCGTTACAGCGTAAAAACCAAACACGGCTTAGGCCGCACACTACGGTACGTGTCTCCCTGCCCCTGCCTTAAGGGCACACACTACTTTCTGTCTAAGAGAAACAACGCACGCAGGCTTTGAAACAACAGAAAGTTCAATTTTCCTTAAACCACCAATTTAAAACCAGGACCATTCGTTTTCATGTCCATTTCTGTCTTTATTATGACAGCACAACGTAGAGCAAACACATAGGAGAAACTGTTATAAAACAGTTCGCTCACTTTTGGCAATTAAATAACAGAAATAGTCTGTTCCCACTCGGTTCTGACTAGCGTCTGCCATAATTCTTTCCTTCAAGGAATGTTATCAAGAGACAATTTCAGTCTAAAATAAATACCTGCTATAATGTTCCCAGACTGTGCAACCACTTTGAATCCATCAGCTACTTTATCCACACTATCGCCGTGAGTGAGGAGCACAAGCTCTTCCTTCTGAAGGCCCCTAAACAAAGATTAAAAATTAGAAGCAATTAAAAAAGGAACAAAAGACCTAATTACCTGTGTTTCCAAACGAAGCCCTCAGGGGTCCGATAAAAGAACATCTCAGTTGAGCAGGTCCATGTGAAATATGCACAGGATTCCCTTCCCAGGAGGAGCTGTCTCCAGCTGTTCTTGTACAACACGTCCGCCCTTCACTCAAGAGGTAATTTATCTTAATTCAGAAGGGGCTGTGGTTTTGGTGGCTTGTTTTTTTATGTTAATAAACCATCCAATATTTGGGTATCCCCTCTTTGACATGTAGAGCCACAGAGAGTCCATTAGGATACTCAAAGTCACGTGTTCGATTTCAGTGAAGTGTTCTTGCGCAAAGTTGTGTTTTCAGGCCAATTTGGGCACCCCGGACTCTAGGCAGGGTACAAAGTTCCGCAGGGGAAAGTTCATAAAATTGGAACATAGTAGGAGTAAGCTGATAGAATTCATACAAGGCACTTGAGAGTCTTTGACAAACGACCAAGAAATGTAATTCTAGTTTTATAAAGTGTCACGAAGCAGTTTTAAAAGAAGGTAGAAAACAAGTGGTTTCAGATCTTTTATTACCTTTCAGAAAGCGGACGGGTGCCAGCCAGTACAAGACTAATTCATTGCAGAAGACAACAAGAGCTTAACACAAAGATTCTCATGCTGTCATCCACTTTATGGTGTCTCACTGAAGATGTTCTACTTTGACAGAAGGGGCTTGCACAATACACCAAGCAAATGTATCTGCCCTCCTAGAGTCAGCTGAGAAGTTATACCCAAGCATTTGCTTCAATGAGTAACCTGCCTACTCATGAACACAGATGTAAAAGTTTCATTAGAAATGATCAGATAAGCCTGGGTGCAATTCCACTACTATTGTCAAAATAAGCTTCCCCTCATCCTGGCATTTCCAACATTGCTTTGGTATCTTCGAATGTCTACGTACCTGAACAGTGAACATGTGTTATCCAGAGTAATGCTGAACACTCCGTCTTCTCGAACGCTCTTCTTGTGCACCGTACCTCCAAATACCTTGTTCATCATCTGTCAGAAGAGAAGCACCACATGAAAAAGCACCACACCATCTAGTACCACTTTCTAGCTCAGTCTGACCACGACTGACAACAGCTGTAGCCCTCCAGTACACACCAAGCTAGTTTTTCAGGATTATACTCATTTAGTTTATCGTTTCACAAAATGGCAGGAGTTCCTTCAAAATTAACCAGTGGTCTGTTCTGGGCTCGTGCCCTTCTGCCAGCTCACCGGGGATCGCTGCCAGACACAACGAGCGGTGCAAATCCACAACAGCAGACAACAGGCAGAGATTTGCAAAATAATACCTCTCTACAGTGTGCATCTACTCACACGTAGAGAGGGCTGCTCTGCAAGTCAGCGGAGGATCTGAGGCCAGTTGTCATAAGAACAGTGAAGCTGCCGAACAGAAAATCTGATTTATCTGTTCTTTCGCTAAGGGCCCTCCTCAAAATCCAGCTTCTCAGCTCCAGAGAAGCAGTCAGAAACTTGAGTCTGTTGCCTTAGTGTTGTTTTCGTGGCTCTTAGTCATTCTTGCTGCATCAGAGCAGCACAAGTCTCAACCACTCTTTTTTTTCTTTCCTAAACCCCCACTTTGTCATTTGGAATTTGATATCTGCATTTTAGATTTCTGAAGTCTCGAAATAAAGACGTTATTTATTTCTTCCTTGCAAATATTACTGGCACCTTATAAAATATATATATATTTTAGAGTTTCACTTTCCAATGACTTTAATTTTCAGAGACTTAAGGCTTCATTTGAGACCTAGTTTCATGTTATCCTTAACCACGCTCGACTGATTTCACTCTTGTATAATGAGGTAGCAGTGCATTAATAGACACACTTGATTCATTTCCATGAAGTCAGCCTTAAGGAACTCCCCTGCTTGAGGCTAGCTAGCGTGGTTTTCAATTTGCTTAGCATTTTAAGGCACATTTTAATACAAATTTATTTCCCTTTAGAACAGGGAGTGCCAACATTGTTTCCATAATTACCAGCCTTTCTAAAGGAGTTTTTCCAGCCATTATTCAGGACCTCTGAAGGCCTAGTAAATCACTAACCCTGGAAAAAAAGAAACAAGATTCACAACCAGAAGTCATGCACCTAATCCATCCCTTGGCTCCTTGGAAGTCTGTTTCTTCACTCATCTCAGATCTACTAGATCACTGCAGGATCGCCACTCAGTCCTAAGGTAAGCGTTTAGTGGGAGGGAGGGTTTAAGTCCTCTTAAGAACTATGCTTGAAACACTCTACGCTTGAAAACAAAAGGACAAAACCCAACTGCTTCACTTGTTTAGATGAGGGGTACATTTCCCAACACCAACTCGACAGAATTGGTTAATGACTGCCACAGCATAGTCATTATGACAAAAAAAAAAAGCAGCGTGGAACTCAATCCACAGCACTTCAGCAAAGATAAACCCCTTATGCTACTGATACAGCAGAGCCAAGAGAAGAATGCACAGTCTGCTCTGTTTACCACCCAGGAATTCCAAAGCATGCTTTGCACGTGTGGGGCATACTGCTTATGTTTGAAAAGCAGGGCCTTCAGCTCTTCATCTTCAGTTTGGATCAGAAATGGGGCCTAGAAGGGGGCTGCAGACAAACGTATCTCTCAACAGCACCTGCATGCCGTAGCAGATTCCAAGAACCGGTTTTCCTATTGTAAATATCGCTGGGTCGAACCATGGTGCATCTTCTGCATACACAGAGTTTGGTCCTCCTGATATAATGATAGCCCTGCAGAGGAAAGATAAAGAAAGCATTGACTCAAGTACAGTGTTCAGTTCAGAATCTCTCTGTTTGCTTTAAACATCGCCACTGTCTTGTCATACTCCCAGAACTCTACAGACTCCAATATAATTTTAGCACAAATATCCCAACTTACAGCTCAACTTTGTTACGCTACAGCTGCCAAAACCAGCAGATCACCAGAGAGGTGTTTCATCAGTTTAAACAAATCAAATTTAAAACATCTTAAAAAGTGACTATTTTAAATTCCTCGTAGCCCACTGTCAACTACAAGAGAGACAAAGCGGGTAGGATCAAATGCAGAGTATTCGCACGAAGCTACATCTACCTCATGATGTCTGTGCCGTCTGAAGGGGAGCTGCAGTCAAAAACCAGACTCCCAAATTTCTAGAGCTGCTGAGAAAATGTCCCTTAATCCACCCTGGTTACAAAGCAAGATGGCATTAGCCATGGGTTCTGAATTCAAGTCCAACACCTACAAGCACATACGGTCTGAAGTTAACACTTCAAGCCCTAACAGAAAATGAAATCTTTTCAGAGAGGAAGAAAGAGCTTTTGCAATCCACGATGATTTGCAAGATCATGAACTGCAGAAGCACCAGCCAGCTGGGCAATGGCTTGGCCTCAGTCCAGGATCGAACACGGGTGTACCAGACCTTGGACTCTGTACTGTTTATTCTGCAGAGAACAACAAATTTGTTACTCAGAGCAAGAAAGGCAAAGTGGGACGAGAGAGAAGTTGCATACACGAGATTAAACGCACCTAAAGAACGCTAGAAGAAAGTTTTACTAGAGGGTTTGCCATGCAAGCACTGACAAAACAGTTTTTCTTTCTTTTTTTTTTTTTTAAGCAGTAGTGCACTTACAACACGTGTGCCACCAGCAGAAATAACCGGGTGGTACCGAGCCCACATGCTGAATGCCACCTCTCCTCTGCAGTCAGGCACGGTAGCTGCTCCCACCGGCGCAGGGCACCATCTCCCCCGCAGCCCATCTCCACCCCCAGCCTGGGAGGAGGCAGGGGGCTGGTCAGGGACACCCCTTCCAGCCAAGGAATGGCAGCTGGCCAGGGGGGACGGGCAGCATTTATTTCTTTGTGTGTCGGGACCTACAAGCGAGCTCTGCAACAAGCACACAGCTGCCATAGGTGCAGCTGTGCACTGAACACTTGACTGCTGGTACCTGCTGTACACACGCAGGCACTTCAGCTCGGGTTGGAGACACGATGAACTTCAGAAGCTCAGTCGCTGCTAGAGACTGAAAACTCTTAGTACCTGCTGGTATTACTGCTTCCATAATTCCACGTACAGAAGCATCCCCTTAAGTGCCATATGTACAGAACACTGTTTAAATGAAATACAAGAAGGTCCAGTTTTGTAGGTGTGGCTTTCAGTCAAAACAGTTATACATTGTCCTATTCAGAAAGTAGTGTTAAAAATCTGCTTTTTTCCATAGCAGTTCAAATCCCAAAGTACCGAAAGGTTATCCAACGTGCCCAAGTATTAAAGGAAAAAAAGAGATTATGAGCTCAGGGTGAGAAAGAAACCTGCATCTTAACTGTCCAGGAGAGATGAGAACTAGCATGGGTGTAGATTTTGAAAGCTTTACTGCCACACCACGTAACTTCCTACGTATCTTCTTGCGCTGGTATGAATATGCCTTTTTCTGCTTCACCTTAAGCCACTTCCAAACCCTGGCCTAGCTGCAGAAAGCCTGTTTGCAGTGGATTAAAGGCACATCAGGAACCACGTCAAAATACCAAGAGTAAAATGCACGCATTGATACCCCGACCTCAGGGCTCACGCCAGAGCTTGGACAGTGCCAAAATTCACACCGATACCAGCAGAGCCCCCAACTGCAGCACCTCCTCAGTCCAGGACCAGCATCTTGTGGAAACTGTTTCACATTTATGTCACGTTTAGATTAAATTTCTCACTAGAGATTGTCCCGAAACAGCGAAAGTTGAGGAGCTGACTTTTTAAACACACGATAGAAATACAATTTAGCAAAATGTTCAATCTTGCTGCCGGTGTCGAACCTCAGCGCGGGTCCTTGGCCCGTTCAATGCGTGAGCTGCAACAGGGAAACCTGATTAATCCCATGACATGTGGAACATATACCAAAATCTGGCAGCAACATCACAAACTCATTTTTACAGCGGTCACTGAATAAAGGCACCCAAGAGCTGGCGTCAGTATCTGCTGAGCTCTCCTGGATGCAAATGGTTGAGGCTGTGGACACGAAGCTTATTGACCGACCTGGGTAACCGATAACCTGAAACTACCACCTAACCTTGAGAAGAGACCTTTTGAATGAAGAGGTTTTGCCACATTTTAGAGAGCAATTAGTTGGAATGACAAGTCCAACAGGTCTAATCATGAGACTTTGAAGAACCTTCAGCTGTGTAAAGAAAGGGGGGGAAAAGGTCTTCCCACTCCCAACCCGCACCACTACAGGCAGGTCTGAGACAAAGCATCAGTACTATGGCCCAAACCTCAAAGCCAACACCCAGGAGATGCAGGAATTCTTTTTAAACCAGGAATTAGGCGAGTCCATTTTTAAAAGGCTTGATTGTGTGAGAAATATAAACAATATCTGACATGAGAAGGCAACTTTCAGAACACTTCCGAGAGGTAAATTCTTCACACAAGAGCTATCTGATAGATCCAGCCATTCCTGGGTTTTCTGCTCTCTGTTCTCAGGAGAGATCAATAAGTTCCTATCTGACTTACTAAAATATCCTGTTTACTGGTTCACTAATTATCATCGATTAGAAAAATGCAATTCTGCAGCGAACTGCTGTCTTATCCGTTGTCGGGCTCAACTGAGAAGCACACACGCACTGGATTTCTGGATTTATACCAAACTGACAAGTAAAGCCTTTGATGATTTGTAGACTTCAGGGTATTTGTTTTCTCCACACAAGAGAGGAATACCCTGGCACGCCTAATGAAACGAGAAAAAGATATGGACAAAGTATTAAATAACTGGGAGACCTTCTGTTGCTAGAAAGAAGTGGTAGTTTTGGTTTGGTTTTTTTAGTTGCCTACCAGAAATGGTTTGGTGTGACTGACCATAACGTCTGCAGTATCCAAGTTAAATTAAAAAAAATAAAATAATAAATAAAATACTTTTTTTAGAACCTCACAAGACCTGTTTTCTTGATTAATAGCTACCCTAGTTCAACAGGTAAGACAGCCAGATCATCTGAATTTTTGTGGATACATATTTAAAATGCAACCTCTTAAATTACACTTCGCAATGGAAACGATTAACATGATACTAAGGCATTAAGAAGCAAATATACAAGGTAGAGAGCTGCACAAGCGTCTCCAGCAAGACTCGGGTGGTTGCGTGGCTGAGCTAACGATGCAATCGTTACCATCACTACAAGGAAAGCTGGGGCACAAACCCCGGGCGATTACCATCCACAGCCTCCCTTAGGCAGAGAGGAGAGGAACACGGGGGCCGCGGCACGGCGGGGAGGGACCTACCGAAAGCCTTGCTCTCGGATGGCGAAGGCCGGCGTCTCCAGCGGGAAGATCTCGGACTGGACGAAGAGCTCGCGCACCCGGCGGTCTATGACCTTCCCGTACTGCGCCCCGGCGTCGAGTATGACGACGGCTCCCTCGTAGTGGTGCTGCCCATCCTTGAGCTCTCCTCCGGCGTTCTCCGGCTGCGAACATCGCTCACGTCAGCGCTTTACGGTGACACGTTCCAGACCGCAGCCTTTAAGCCAGATCTCTTAAACAACTAACGTCTGCAAAGCCTGCTGCGGTCGCCTAAATGTTGATTTACGATTAAAACAATAAAGACTAGCAGAGAAACTTCTAAATGAAAAAAACTCTCGAGGTTATAAGGACCAGCAGATGCATTGGCAAGGTAGAGGGGTTATGCATTAGCGCAGCACATCCCTCCCAAGCAGCTGCACAAACACGACTTCCCCATCCCCAAAACCAAGCACGGTACAAATTAGGGAAACAAAGAATGCTAATAAGCTAATGAAGGCAGAGGTTTCCATAAATAACAAGTCATAAGCTCTGCTCGCCCCTCTGGCTTTTTCCATTTCACAGTTCCACATAAAACCCAGCACACCCTCTGATAATTAAGAGCATGTGCCTTTTCTCAGGCAAAACAGGACAGCACCAAGTCAGAAGAAAAATGTTGTTTCCCCCCACAGCACCGCTTCATACGCTGAACTTTCCCTTGACATTGCCTCCTGGAGAGAATAAAAAGGAGAAATCGAGGACAAACGCCTCTGCTAAATGAATGATTAAAAAAAAAAAGTAAAATCCAACTTTTGAATGCAGCATTCAGTCAGACTGCACATGGATCTCTTGGGCCCCATCACACTTCAACTGGCTGGCCAAATTCAGCTAAATCTGAAGGAGGGCGAGAAAACACAAGGACAAGTTTCTTCCTTTTTTAAAACAAATTGTGACGAGAGGCAGCTATTCCACGGAAGTGTCCTCATCAGAGGATCTTCAGGGAAGAACATGAACACCACTGCACCACACAGCGCCCAGAAAGTAATGCAGAAAAATTCCTTCTGCTTAAAGAAATTTCTTACTTGGAGGGTGGTTTTCCCCCTTAACTTAAAGCTTACGCTGCTTCCTTGCCAGTTTAGTTTGATGAAGGAAAAACTGGGAAGGGTTTTACTTCTGCAAACGCTGCCTCAAAACATATCTAGAAGCTTACGAGCACTGCAGGTTTTAATTATGGCATGCTGGAGTTGTTCTGCGTGTTTCTACCAGGCGACACATCCTTCGACCCAGGGCTCCCAGGAGGCTCCCCCCACTGCAGCCTGCTACGGTATTTCCGTGTGGGTCAGATACTCAACCCCACGCCAACCACAGCTCATTCTAGGGGAGAGCATCATGCTGTTAGGACACATTCTCCCCAGCAAATACACAGTGAAGGCTGCCATGGAGCTTTCTTCCTCAGTTACCGAGAGACACCTCAAGTAACACATCTCCAAATCAGTCAAGGAGGGCAAGCAGGCTGGGAACTGCCCAAGTCTGCACTAGCTGAAGAAGGTTTTATCTAAATTAAAGGATGTAAGCAGGAAGGGGGGGGAAAAAAAACGTGCTAAATCCCTCAAAAGCCTAAATCCATGTTAGAGTCAAGTTACTTAATGTGTTTCCTTCGGCTGGCAGCCTGATGAGGAGCTCTTAATGACTTTTTTAGTCTTGTGTTACACAACCAAAAGGGCACATGCTGGAGGACAGCAGAGTGAGGCAGCAACACCCCTTCAAAGCCCCTGCTCAGATGGAGAGAGGTCACCAGAACTACCTGCCCTTCCAGTGGGAGGGAGGGAATCACTCTGGCCACGTTCACCTAGCTACCTCTAACTCACCAGCTCTTGCAAGAAAGACCAACATCCTTATTCCTTCCTGATCCCATCTTGTGGCAAACACCACTCCTGGCAGGGATATTTCTTATTGAAAGGCTTTGATTGTTTCAGAGCATGTGCTGTAACTTGTATCATGAAGGGACAGAGCTCCGCACCCCTCACAGCTTCGTGTCCAACACAGTCCACTTCACCTGGAAGAGACCAGGGTGGGATGGAAGGAGTCCCCTCCAGTTGCCCAGGCAAGCCACGAGTGTGCAGCCAGCCCTTGCACGGGTGGGTCCCACCTGCCAGCGGTGCCCCTCACACATCAGGCGCTGCAGACCACCTCTGAGAACCCAGGATTAGTAAGGAGAAGGTAGCGCAACTCTGTGAAGGCAGCTTTTACATTTTACAACAACAAAAAAAAGGCTACACTCAAGCTCAGCTGGAGCAATGGCCGAGCATTTACATCTGTAGGTCCTAAATAAATCTTGTTTTCAGCACCCTACCCTGAAAGCACCGAGCTGCTCTGAGCAGTCGGGTGTAGTTACCTGGCCCTGAGCAACAGCTCCGGGGGAGACGTGTGTGTGAAAAAAGAAAGAGCTCAGTTACGCTGGGAGTAGATGGAGAAACACTGCACAAGTAGATCTGCATCTCAAACGACCCTGCCCCTTCCTTTGCTCTTGCACAGCAAGGAGAGGAACATTTTCACAGGCAGCTGCAGCAACAGTAGAGCTACCGCTTCACTGCTTATGTGGCCCCGAAAGATGGCTGATTAAGGCTTCAAGTAATAGCTCATTACCTCAGTTTCACTGGGAGTCTCTTAATACCCTCCCTAAAAACATCAGAAGTCAGCATCTACTCATAGCATCATCTGAGGAAAAACCTTCTGAGCCAAGGGCTTTTGGGCTACAGTCCAGTAAAAGCAACACAGATCTCCTTACGGGGAGCATGCAAGACAAGCAATGCAACATGCACCTCACCAGAAAAAAACCCACATAAATAATGAAATAATTGGTGACCTAAGAAGTCACTGCTCCCTTCAGTGTGGGCTTGGAGTAAACTACAAGCTGAAATAGTTTTCTCCCAGTATGACACAGGACACTGCCCACTGTCCTTTCCTCCTGTGGGCAATCCTGTCCAAGCAAGCCCCATCCTGGGAGTTCACGCAGGCAGTGGTCACCACAGGGACTGAGGAGTTCCTGTACTTCACTCGTGAGCTACAGTAGAACTCTAAGGAGGTTCAGCTCTGAAGACAGCCCAACTGTAACACTACCATAAATCCCACGGAAAAAAGAGGAAGGCGAAAGGTGGTAAATCAGTGCAGGATCTGGCTTTACTTACTTCAAGGCACAGTTCCAAGGCTAGAGGATTTTGAACCCAAATTTAACAAGGGAAACTTCATTTAATAAAATCCAAAAGGGAACAGATGCCGTTAGCGTGCAGCCAACGCGGCAGTTCAGCTCATGCATTTATACACCATGCGCGTGCCAGGAGAGAGATGCAGAGGACACCAGCCAGCCCAGCTCCTGCAGGGACAGGACTGATGGAGTCAACACCTCTGCCTAGAGGGGACACTCCAGTTTCTAATAAAAGCTCTTTCTCCCCTCAGCAGGGGTCTGACTAGAGTTCCTTGTCTTCTCCGGGTCTGTTTTCACAAGAATCTGGAGAACTCGCTCTTCTTGAGGACTGCTGTTGAAGCTGGTTCGACAGCTGCCCAAGGCGGTTCGGAGCAGACAGAGGCACCGTTATGATGTCCTGAGAGCAGGACTAAAAACACAATGGAACTCACATATGCCAAGAGAAAAACAGGGGAAAAAAAGCCTATATTCAGCTAATTTAAATCACAAGCGACCCTGAAAAACATGTCCTATGTGAAGGATTCCTACTCTTCTCTACGATGAGTAAAATAAAGCAATTACACCATCAAAACATTGGATCTCCAGAGCACCGCTTGCCTGCTGTCTCCCTGACCGAGACCTGGAGCCCAGGAGCCACCTGAACTGTACCGTCACCTCCCACTGCCCTGCCGCAGCAAGGGTCAGCCTCAGCCTGTCATCTCAGCTCTACCTCTTGGTAACACTGGAAGAAAAAAAAGCTTCCTTCACTGCTGGGTGGTTTTTTTGTGCCAAAAAAAAAGTTAATGAAGGGTTCTCTAATGAGCTCGATAGGAGACCTGCCCTCAGGCTCACATCACCCTCTAAGGTGACGTACCCTACTCCTCAGTGTACCTACACAGCGCTTTAAACAAAGTTTGCAGGTTCCTAACAGCCCAGTTCTGCAAAATCAGGTAATTTTTCAGCCTTTCGCACACCCACACGCTTGGAGGATTAATTATTTTTTTATAAACCACATTAACATACAGAACAGTCATATTTGGGAGCAGCAAGAAGCACCCAGCAGAGCCCAGTCGCCAGCAGTGGCCCCTCTGTCCGAGCCCTCAGCCCCGAGCTTTCACCCACGCTAATAACTTAGGACAAGCCTAAGCCAGGAGCCTTGACCTGGCACTTTCAAGCCAGCACAGGTTTTACAAGAGTTTAACTGTTTCCCCGTGGTATTAAAATTAAGCAGGTATAAGAACACTTACTCATACTTCTTCAAAGTATAACAGGAAAGTAACTCCTTCAAACTCCAGCAATCCTCCCGACTGACACAAGAGCCCCCAGCCCGTTACCTCCAACTTGAGTTTACACCAGTTGTACGCCGCTGGGACGCGGCCCTCTGCGGAAACCGCTCTGTTCCCCGCTTCCTGCAAGGGCACGGGCCCTGGACGATGAGCTTCGTGTTGCGTAGCTGGCTCTGGGTGCGACCACCCCAAAGAGGAGCCCTCGAGAGCAGCCCCAGCCAGGAAAGGAGACTATGCCCATGGCTGGGTAAAAGTGCCCCGGAAAACTGATGTAGGGACCAATAAAGGGATTAAAAAAAAAAAATAACAACCAACCCTCAGAACCACATTTTCTTGCCAACTAGATAAAAAGCCCAGAACGAAGCTTTTATCCTGCTGCAGAAGCGGGTTGGAACAACTTGTAGGGCTTTGGTTCGGAAGTTACATTGACAAGAAAAAAAACCCTTCATTGACAAGAAAAAAAACCCTTCACGTTCCTAAAGGCACGTTTTGTCACCTCAGCGCGCAGAGCCGCACCGACACCCATCTTTTTTGCCACGGTCGGTGCAAACCGGACACGGGGCGATGCCGGGGCTCACCGGGACGGCCCAGCCCCAGGGCTGGTGGAGGCAATTCCGCGGCAATTAAGCGAGCCCGCTTTCCTCTCGAGCTGGCTGAGGGTGGGATCGGGTTTTTTGCGGGTTTTCACAGGGACGCGACACCCAGAGAGCGTAGCCCGCTGCTGGGAAAGGTGCCGGTCGCACCCCCGGGGGCGGCACAGGCCGTGCGAGGCACCGAACGGACCCAGGCGGGCTCGGCCACACCGTGAACCAACATTTCCCAAAATCCTATTAAAATCCCGAGCGGGGAAAGCGATAAATCTTCTCAGCGCAACATCCTCGGTGCCCGATAAGGGCGCGGGGGGCCGGGGTCGGGGTCGTGGGCAGCTGCCCGCGGAGGGCCCGGTCCTACCGTGCCCCCCACACCCACCCTCCCCGGCCTGCTCCGCCGGGGAAGGCCAGGCCCCGCCGCGCCATGTGCCCGCCGGCCGGTGGCGGCCGAGCCAGACCAGGCCAGGCCAGGCCGAGCGGAGCCAGGCCCGTGAGCGGCGGCACAAAGCGCCCGTCAGGCCAGCGCGGGCGTCATGCAGGGTCCCGGAGCGGGCCGCGGCGGGGGGAGAGCGGCGGCACTGACCTTGGCGTCTCCGTTGCAA
>JAAGNO010004905.1:32379-52815 GCA_033439905.1 Ceryle rudis
GGAGCTGGGATTGTTCAGCCTGGAGAAGAGCAGGCACCGGGGAGACCTAACAGCCACCTTCCAGTACCTGAAGGCAGCTTATATAAAGACTGGAGAGAGACAGTTTACAAAGGGGGCAATGGTTTAAAATTAGAAAGGAATGGATTTATATTAGATGTAAGATCTTTACCATGAGGGTTGTACAACACTGGCACAGGTTACCCAGAGAGGTTGTTGAGGCCCCATCGCTGGAGACATTCAAGGTGAGTCTTGATGAGGCTCTGAGAAACCTGCTCTAGTTGAACATGTTCCTGTTCTCAGCAGGGTGACTGGACTAGATGACCTCTAGAGGTCCCTTCCAACTAAGACGTTTCTATGATTCTATGATCTATTGCATATTATCTAGGAGCTAACAACAGTGTGTCTGCTTTATCTGGATTTGCTGCCCTTATAAAATACTTCTGTATTTGGAAGTTATGGAAAAATATTTCATGTACACTTTTATGTTCTTTCTAGCACTTAATTTGTATAATTGTATATCTGTATGTGTGAATATATATATACACGTGTAATTTTCAGTACTGTGAAAAAGATATTTCATAACAAGCACAGAAACATAGAATAACAGAGGTTAGAAGGGACCTCCTGAGATCATCTAGTCCAAACCATCTTCTAACAGAGGCTCACCTGTAGAATGTTGCACAGGAATGCATCCAGGCAGGTTTTGAAAACCTTCAGAGGTGACTTCCCAATCACTTTGGGCAGTCTGTTCCAGTGCTCTGTCACCCTCAAGGTAAAGAAGTTTTTCCTTATGTTTTAGATGGAGCTTCCTGTGTTCCAGTTTGTGCCCACTTCCCCTTATCTTGTCGCTGGGCACCACTGAAAGGATACTAGCCCCATCCTCTTGACACCCATCCTTTAGATATTGATAACCATTGATAAGATCCCCTCTCCCCAGGTCTCTCAGCCTTTCCTGGTAAGAGAGATGTTTGTAGCCCTCTATTGGGCTCTCTTCAGTAGTTCTCTGTCTCTCTTGATTTGGCGAGCCCAGAACTGGACACAGTACTCCAAAGGTGGCTTCATTAGGACAGAGTAGAGGGGTGAGGAAAACCTCTCTCAACCTGCTGGTCATACCCTTCTTAACGTATCCCAGGATACCACTGGCCTTGGCCACAAGGGCACATTGCTGGCTCATGGTTAACTTTTTGTCCACCAGGAGGATAATCTCAGCTGGAAAAATGCAACTGATTTTCAAAATTGCTTACTTGTATTTTTAACTGTTTGGTCATAAGATGATCGATTTTTTTCCTGGTCATTCAGATCTAAAAAAGAATCTACTTTTTCAGGCATAATTATCAAAGAATTATAGAATGGTTTGTGTTGAAAGGGACTTTAAAGGTCACTTTGTCCGACCCCCCTGCTGTGGGCAGAGATAGCTTTCAATACATTAAGTTGATCAAAGTTCCACCCAACCTGGTCTTAAATACTTCCAGTGACAGGGAATCCACAATTTTTCTAGGTAACTTGCTTCACTGTTTCATCACACTCATGGTAAAAGTTTGCTTCCTTATGTCCACTTTAAACCTACTATCTTTTAGTTTAAAGTCATTGTCCTTTGTCCTATCACTATGGCCCTTTAGTAAAAAGTCTCTTTCCTTCTTTCTTATAATTCCCTTGTAAATATGGAAAGGCCACAATAAGGTCTCCTGAAACCTTCTCCAGGATAAACAATCCCAGCTCTCTCAGTCTGTCATAAAATGGTTTGGGTTGGAAGACACCTTTAAAGGTCATCTAGTCTAACCCCCCTGCAATGAGCAGGGACATCTTCAACTATATCAGGTTACACAAAGCCCTGTCTACCTTGGCCTTGAATGTTTCCAGGGATGGGGCATCTACCACCTCTCTGGGCAACCTGTTCCAGTGTCTGACCATCCTCATTGTGAAAAATGTCTTCCTTATATCTAGTCTGAATCTATGCCTTTTTAGTTTACAATCATTACCCCTTCTTCTATCACAACAGGCCTTATTAAAAAGTCTGTCCTCTTTCTTGATAGGAGAAATATTCCATCCCTCTGATAATTTTTTGGCCCTCCTCTGGACCCGCTTCAACACGGTCATGTCCTTCTTGTGCTGATGAATCCAGAGCTGGACACAGTACACCAGGTGAGGTCTCACCAGAGTGGAGTAGAGGGGCAGAATCACCTCCCTCGACCTGCTGGTCATGGCTGTTTTGATGCTGCCCAGTATATGGTTGGCCTTCTGGGCTGCAAGACCATATTGCCAGCTCATGTCCAGCTTTTCATCTACCAGTACTCCCAAGTCCTTTTTCACAGGGCTGCTCTCAATATATTAATTCTCCAGTCTTTAGTGATGATAGGGATTACCCCAAGCCAGGTGCAGGACTTGGTCCTGTTGAACTTCATGAGGTTCACATGGGCTCACTTCTCAAGTCTTTCAAGGTAACTCTGGATGTCATCACTTCCCTCTAGCAAATCAACTGCACCATTCAATTCAGTGTAATGTCACCTGCAAACTTTCTCAGTGTGCACTCAAATCTCACTATGTTGTTGATGAAGATATTAAATACTACTGGTCCCAGTTTGTACCCTTGAGGGACAATAGTTGTTAATGGTTTCCACTGGACATTGAACCATTGACTATAACTCTTTGGACACAGCCACCAGGCCACTTCCATATCCATCTATCAGTCCATCCATCAAACTCATATGTCTCCAATTTAGGAACAAGGATGTGGGGGACCATATCATGGCCTTACAGAAGTCTAGGTAGATGACATTCATGGCTCTTCCCATGTCCACTGATGCAGGCACTTCATCACAGAAGGTAATAGATCAGTCAGGCCCTGACCCTCTATCCTTGCCTGTCCCTCGTGAACAGTTTATCACCCTTGATTGTAGTGCTCCCATCATGCAATGCTCCAGTCCCATCACATTTCAGTGCTAGCAAGTAGATCATAGCTTTCTAGCTGCCTGATGGCTTCCAGCTCCTCCTGCTATTAACTGTACTGCATACATTTGTGTAGAAGCACTTTAGCTGGGCTATTCACTACATCACCTTTATAGAGGAATACACCCTAATTCTTTTGAGACACTTCACATGTGTTTCCTTATTGGATCCTAAAGAGGAGACCCTGGGTGCTCTGATGCTCCATCCCACTGCCCCTCCTAAATGTAGATTAAAGCTCTCCACTTAAATCTGGCCAGATTATTGGCAAAGATCATCTAGTGCTACTTGGTCAGGCAAATCTCATCAGCTCCCAACAGACCAGTTTCTGAAGGACATGATCACAGAAGCTAAAATCTGGACTACAGCACCAGCCACACAGCCAGGCAGTCAGTCACCTGTACAGTGTGTTTCTTTCTTCCTAAGGTACTTCCTCTGTCTGAGAGACTAAAGAAAAGCACCATCTGTGCTCCAAATCTTTTTAACAAGGGACATACAGAATCTTTTAATGGTTCTAAGTTGAATCATTGCAGAATCATTGGACCTTACATGGAATAGTAGGAATGCATGATAATCTGTAAGGTTCACCAGGTTCAGCAGCTTCTGTGATGTTTTGAAAGTGAGCTCCAGGTAGGTAGCAAAATTCTCTAGAGAAATTCTGTGGACAACACATGGGTGCTTCAGTGGCTCTCAGTGTTGACGTGCGGAATCAAACTCTACAACCCGAGATAGGTTATAAAGTAGGCATGTTTATTACAGTGCCGGGTGCAAGGGGGATCACTCCTCCGAACTTGTACATCGTTCTTCAAAGCAAGCAATTATTTATAATGAGAAATATACATAGTCATTGGCAAAGGAGGGGTTATTACAATTAATTCCAGGAATAAGTGTGGTTATTATAATTATTTCTTGGAACTCATTATCATAAGTCTCCTCCCATTGACGCCTGCACACTGCTGTCTGGTGGTTGTGGGCTGGGGGTCTTCTGGAGGAAGGCCCACAGTCTTCCTCACAGAGTATTTTTACCTTTGGCTCAGAATGCAAGGCTATGCTGAGCTGGCAACCGCAGAGCTGGCGTGATCTGGCTTATCTCTGGAGACTCCTCTCTGTTCCCGCTTAGCTCATAGTTAGTCCCTCTTATCTATACAAACCAAGGTTACTCAAAGCAGTATATCAGAGTTAGTTTCTTCTATTCAAAATTAAAAGACTACAACCAGACATTTATGTCTCAGTGTTGTTCTCATGTGGTCGACTATCTGGATGAACTTTGAGTGCTTAGCTTCCTCTGGATCCTGTCCATTACTCATGTACTCTTCATTCTCCACCCCAAGAGCATCATATCTGTTAAGCAGGGGTACTCCAGTGGAAGGAAGGTTCTTCCTTCTGCCCCAAGCAGAGACAAGGGTCCAGCATTCTTCCTCTCATAGGTTAGTTATTTTAGTCAGCCTGAGGTTCAATTCAAGCTTAATTCCCCCTTGCATAGCCCTAAGGCAAGGCTGTTACTCAGCCTGGGACAGTGAGCAATATCAGTATCAATCTCCCACTCACATTCCAGGATGCTGTGCTGCCTGTTGGGCTCCTCTTATACCATAGCTACTTCTCTGAAGAGTTATTCTAGCTGTATACACCAGCAGCTATGACATCCACCACTGCCTTCAGGTGCAGGAACTTCCAGGTTCTGGAGCTCCATGCAACCTGAGGTCTGGATAGCTATTTCATAATAATCATGTCTTCCTAGATGAACAAAAAATAATTTTCAAGTATTTATATAATAAAGAATGGCCAGTATCTAAATGTGACCTAACTGTCAGTAATGTAGTGTAGTTGCATTATGTGCTGGACTAGCTTTTGCTATCTAGTATCTTTGTGCATACAAGTGACATTTTTTTTTTCAGTTTTTGAACTATTTATATTCAGTAACCAGAGAAGAAAATTTGATCTGAGAAAGCAAGAAGAGTTTTCAAGTGTATTAAAAAACTCTATATGTGAAAAAAACAAGATATTTTAGTTTTCAAGGTCTTCAAGGACACAATGATCAGAAACAATCACTTCAGCACAGTAACTAAAGATAATAACCCTCTTTGCGTAATAACTTTGTTATTTTTAAATATATATAGGTACTGTTTATCCTAAAAGGCAATTAAAAACAGAAAATTATAGCAAACAATTACTTAGTCTTTCTTTAGAGAAATTGCTAAATAGTAAAAAGAAAAAAATAAAGTATTTTTTAAATCAAGTTTTTCAGGTTACTAATTTAAATAATGATTAAAATTGTTCATTCAAGTCAGTGAATTTAAATTAAATTATTCTGTCCTATTTTAAAATAATTATAAGATTGAGGATTCTTTGTTAACAATGACATTAAATAGTATTAGTTAAAAGGCTAGTTGTTCTATGACCCTCTCCAAAAGTGTTTATCAGAAAGTCCTCTATAGAGAAATTATGTAGATTTATATAAAAGAAGGCTTTTTGTTATGTTTTATTACTCCCCAAGGAGTTGCTTATTCATATATTATATTGGAAGCTAATTATTGGTTTGGGTTTTTTTTTTTTATATACTTCATTTATCTTTTATCAGCATCATATTCGTATAGGTATCTTTTAACCTACGTCTTAAACCGAACATGAGCAGACCTATCATCTCAGCAATGCACTCAGCAAAACTTAAAGACCTTAAGAAATTAGGAGTTTTAACAATGAAAAGTAATCAAGTAATCAATTGCTCATTTAATTAGATGTTTCCTAATTCAGGAAAAATTAATTAATGCAATGCTGTATCTTCTTCCTACAGTGTACAGAGGGGGATGTGAACTTATAACCAAGAGACTTCACTGATCAGGGCTTGAAATAGTTATAGACTTCACCAGTCTGATGTGAATGCAGTTTTATGTACAAAACTTCTTCTGACTTGAGGGGATTCAGAGATAAGAGGAGAGAAGTGGTGGGTCCAGAACTAGAATCAGTATTTTCCTGGGGAGACAGAAAAGCTAAGATGCACTGAGAAGATACTTATGACATCTCTGGGTACCATAGCTTACATATTAATGACTGATTTACTAAAGCTTTGAAATGATGTGACAAGTTTCACAGGTTATATAGAGGGCCTTTAGGTTTCATATAGCTTAGGTGGGTAACACAGTTTGCTTGGAATTATACTCTGTGTTAGGGACTGAAATTAAATTTCTGAATAAAAACTGAACCAAAACTCATAAGACACTTAAGAATTGAGATCTAATGTAAAATCTAGTGATTTTCATATTGGAAGGGGAACTATAACATCAGATCAAGAGTTACAGGTTGGTTTTTTCAAGTGTTTATGCCTATATGCCACTATCATAGGGGAAAAAAAAAAAAAAAAAAAGACATAAATCCAGTTCATACTTCCAAAGGGAAGGATATTTAATGACACTCTGTTCTCATTGGACTTATTAGACTTATGAGAGTCTAATTTGCAAACACTTATTTCTTTCTCATTTTCAGCTTAAGAAGCCCAAGTGAAGTCTTAGATGCCATGAAAGAAAAGGGAAAAATAAAGCAAAACAAAAACACTGGACTGCTCATGTTCTTCCCCCTGCTTTCCCATACTTTGAATAATAGTTCAGTTTTCATTTCTAACTAGACTGCCATTCCTTATGAAACAACTGATGAAACTGTAGGAAATAATTTTACACTATCACCAGGTAGCAATTTTTATAATTTCTATGAACATGACCCAGAACAAAAATCAATTACAAATCTTACCTTTTGACTTGTCCTTTAAGATCTGTCCAAAATTCTACCATTGAATGTGATATTAATTGGAAAAATACATTTCTCAGACTAGACTACTTTTCTATGAAGACCAGTATAGAGTTATAGAAAACAAAGATTTGGATTGCTTCATCTATCTGCATAGTAGTTGGTCAAATACCCAAGTAGAATAAGACTTAGAGGATTAAATTGCTGAGGTAATACAAATAATTTATTCCCTAAGTAATTACTTTAAAACAAACAGACAAACAACAAAATAAAACCAAACCCAAACAAGCAATAAACCCCAACAATTTAAAACAAACAAACAAACAAAACCACAAAAAACAATGCTATTCTTGATTTAAGACTAAGTAACATATAGCTGCTGTTGATTTAAGGAATAAGATAACAGCATGGACAACAGTATGTATCCAACATCTTCAGGAAAGAGACTGCCTAAATTTAGACTTTATGAAAGGGTTACAAAACATCAAGAAACCTATCAAGAATACCTTGACATCAAAGGAGAAGAAATTTAAACCTGTGAAATCTATTTAAAAACTGCACTATGCAGTCACAGTCATGTGGGGGTTTCTATATAAAATATATATGGGAGCATCAAGAAAAGCATAATAAAGTTGTGTAAAAAATCTATCAGTTCACTGAAGCAGAAGGCAGTAATTGGAAGAGAAGAGAGCATTATACATCAGGAGAATAATTTTTCTTTGAATGTTTTTTTACCATAAT
This sequence comes from Ceryle rudis, assembly GCA_033439905.1. NCBI lineage: Eukaryota > Metazoa > Chordata > Aves > Coraciiformes > Cerylidae > Ceryle > Ceryle rudis. The sequence continues at coordinate 39,802 of JAAGNO010004905.1, forward strand.
GTCACTTACATATCCACCTTGTACAAATCTATTTCAGACATTAGTCAATACAAGAACAGATGAGTGCATCAAAACAGACTATTTTGAACAAAACTATACATTGATGAGCAAGTATTCACAGAAATCAAAGGCTATAATATTAGAAGAATAAAATTATCAAACATAATAAAAATATACATTTAATATATAGTTTTAGAAATGTAACCTAAACTGATATAATTAACTATTAAAATAATTGAGGGGTATCGCATGATAGGGTTGAGCCAATTTAAATAAATTAAATCCATTCTGATTTAGTTGAAATGATTCAACTTTTGTGTGGCCAAAATCTGTTCCATGGATTAGGAAAATATTAACGTTTTCTAGTTTTAAAATACAGTAGGAAGGTAAAAGGCATGAAAATCAGCCTGCTTTTCTTTAGCATCTGGAAAATTGTCTGTAATTTGCAGTGAAAGAGGAAATGAAAAAGTTAAATACAAAGAAAATTAAACCTGCTTCTTGACTCTCTGAAATACTTTGTTTGAAGAAAAATGAATTCATGTAATTCCAAGGGAAAGAGAAATGGGAAAGGAGAAAAGGGAAAGAGAGGAAAAAAAAGAAAAAAAAGAAAAGAAAAAAAAAAGAGTATGCCATAACTGATTTGTAAAAAGATGTTAGTTTAAGGTTATTTCAGACTGAATAGCTTCAGAGAGACTGAAAGCCAGGTCATTAGCAAAGGAAGTTTGTTAATAATGAATTGCTTAGTACAGCGTTCACCAATGGAAACATGTTTTTCCCAGAACATTTCAAGACTATCCTTGGGAGTAACTCTACCAAAAACTATCACAGTGATTGACTGTTGTAAGACAGATGAGACCTAAAGGTTACAAACTTGAAGACCAATGTGAATGTACCATAATCACTATGTTTAGGTCCTATGCTGTGACAAAAATATTAAGAAAATCATTGAGCAATGAGTGCTGTATTCATCACTTTGCACTATTGATTGCAAATAATTTAAAATATGCTGGGTTTAAGATGTATGACCTTTTTTTTTTTGTCTGCCAGATCAAAAGACTCATCCAGAAAATAAAAATAAAATGAAGGCAAACTGTATGGATGAACTGGGAGAGAGCAAACTGCTGAGCACTGGAGAAGAGAAGTTTCAGAAAAAAATGTTTGTGCAACCATAGATAACGTTTCTTGATTCTTAACTGGAACAATCTACCCAGGGAAGTGATTGACTTGCCATCCCTGGATGTATTTAATAGCTGTCTAGATGTGGTGTTTAAGGATATGGTGTAGTAGTGGCACTGGGAGTTAGATAACGGTTGGACTTGATGTTCTTAATGGTTTCTTCCAACCACAGCTATTCTGTGATCTTCCCTGTGAATGTGCCAGTGTTCCATTCAGCTGGTCTTTATCAAAGGGACTTGGCTTATCTCTTTTCTTTTTTTTTTTTTTTTGTAAGATTTACTTTCAGGGATTGCAGAAATGGAGTATGTGGGTGTGTAATTTTGGAAGCAAGAGGAGTTTAATTGTATGAATTCATTATAACTGAACTTAAATTCTTGAAATCAAGAATCATACACAGTATGCAGAAAATGCGGGAATAAATAAAAAATAGTATGTACAGGAAAAAAAATCGAAAAGAGATGAAAAGAATGTTTTATTTTGGGTCACTTTTAAAGTTACATGATATCCACTCATTTAAGTAGGTATTTTTTCAAACAGTAACCTCTTTTTATGTATTTAATACATTTCAGCTGTGGGAAAGGATTCTACTCGAAAGGTTCCATAGATATGAGTAAAATAACAAAGTAACAATTTAATGGGAACACATAAAACCAAGAAAGATTGAGAGAAATTATTTATCTAGGAGGAATATATCTGAAAGAGACTCTGTATAAACAATATCGGTGAGAGATTCACACCCTTCAGTGGAAATACAGCAAAGTATTTTGTATTGATCAACATTGCTCTTATTGTGTAAATCCCAGAATTTAGATAATACCTTCTGCCTAGGTGGTGGCACAGAACAATAGCTAAATGAGAAATAAAATTAAAATATCTATTGCATGACCACAATCATCTGTATATTTAACCTAGCCTATATATATATGTAGATAATTCATATGTCCATTATGTTTAAATCTCTGACCTCAAGGGAAAACAGAGGTCATTTTTACTGGATATATCATCTTATTGTTTGCTTAAGTGAGAAAAATAATTCTTTGGATTTTGTGGGTTTTTTTGACATACACATAAAATACTTTATAAAGATCAAACCACCATTTTACTCAGTCTCTTCTAATTCTTTCAACAGATTTGTCTTATTAAAATATGACGATGCTTCAAAGTGACAAAGCTTCTGAGTTTTTTCACTGATTGATAGTAAAATAGCATAGTTCTGGATCTGCTCCATTTACTGACATGGACTAGTCATCTATTCAGACAGTAATTTCAATGATAACAATGTACTAGATGGTGAACAAGTTTTATTCTCTCGTAGAAGTCTAGCGTAGACTCAGGTACTGATGAAACCTTTTCTCACTTTCAGAATAAAACAGACATATCATTCTTATGTGAACCTTTCTTGATGTCTGAAAAATGGATATTTCTCAATAAGTATGGATCTGAGAAAGCAAACCCCTTGAACTGTAAACACGAATTTAATTCTCTTTTCTATATAATGTAGTGCTCAACAGCTTGAGAAAGCTGCCTCTGAAAAGAGAGTAACTGCCCTATACACCTGCTTCTGCTCCTAGACTTCTTTATTCTCACCTGTACCCTAGATTTATGGCTTTCTAATTCATGAAACAAGAAATCTGAAACATCTGCCTTATTTTGAGGAAGCAAATGGTAATTTTCCATGTTTATTTTGTTTTTAATATGTTTCACAGTTATCATTCCCTGTTTTATATGTAGAGGATGTGAGTCCCTATTGTGTCCTATGAAGATCCTGTGCATAGCCATTATTCCTTAATAACATTCTCATGGGAATTGTGCTTGCATCTACATAAAAAAAAATGAAAATCCATATTCAGATTTTTAAACTTGCCTTTTATGTTATATCCAAATGCAGACAATAAACTTTAATGTAACAAATTAGAACATTCAGGGATATAAATCCAAATTTCACATTATGAATCAGATGTTATTGGCTTATCAAGTTCAACTAAAGCTTACTATATCATGACAAATCTCCTGATATTTAGTTTCTTCAAGCATAAACTACAATTTTTGTTCTTAAGGAGATTCTGAAACCATAGCTTATTTCAAAATGTCTCAAATATATTTTTTTAGTATCTTGCTTTCCAGGGGAATGCCTAGTAGTACTGTTGTGCAAATGAAATACTGGAAATTGAGCTAATTCAAGTATAGTGTGCCTCTGATATTAACTCAAGATAGATAAAATATGAGAGTTAGAGTGACCTGTGTGATTACATTTATAAAGTAAAAGTGTCCCATGAACCTTCCCTTGGGATTTTTATGCTAAAGTATTGGAATCATGCCTACTGTTGAGGGGAGGCATGGAGATTGAAGATTAGCAGGGAGGTACACAGCAGTCTATTAACAGACTTCATCTTTTTTGATACTGACCAAAAAGGATGTGAGCAGAGGCTGCCCTTTCTTTGGTAGCAATGACTCCCTGGACTCTTTCAGTGGAGGGGAAAGAAACATAGGATGTTACCTTACCTTTTCCTGAGCTACACACAGAAGCAGCTATTTGTAACACCTAAGAAAAGATACATTAATAAAATAGATTAATAAGCTAAAGTGTTGACCCATTTTCTCTTGTTTATTGCTCTTATTTGGTGAGCTACATGGTTTGGTTGAGTTTTTTATCTGATTCACTTGAGACATTTTAGACCAAAACTATGAGCTATGCTATTTCACATCAGTTAGCAAAATTTTCCAGCTTATGACAGCTGAAGGGTTAGTTCTCATCAATCCACATGATTTTGCCATTACCCAGCAGACTTTTCCCATCATCTGATGTGAGGAAATACAGAAGAGAAAGAGGGAGAAGGTAGAAAACCCCTCTTCCCTATGCATATACCTTCAGAGAAATCATGCACTTTTAAGGAACCTTTCAACAGAGCCTTATGGAACATGGAAAATGACCAGACCAAAAGAAATAAAAAACCTCTCTTCCTAAGTTGTAAGTATATGTTGTCCATGATGAAAAGCTGCCCAGCATTATGTGTAAAGTAAAAAATAATGCTTCTGTGTGTAAAGAGAAATTTTCAGACAAAGCACAAGGGTGAAAAAGTAATTAAACTTTCCACTTGTTCCAAGCTCCAGAAAATGCACAAGCTATTCCACAGAAATACATAGATTTTAGTATAGCTTCACTATTCATAGTGGCCTACTAAGAAATATGTGCCTATTTTTGCAATCCTTGCTTACATAAGACTTCCACATTTCAGTTAAGTCCTAAGACTAAAGGTAAAATAAATTCATAGTAGAAGAATTATTGTCCGCTAAGTTAAAAATATAAGATAATGTGAACTAACAATGTATTATAATGCAAGAAGATACAAAATGAGACATATCTTCCCCCTTTAATAGCGAAACCTTTCAAACCATCATAAGATTTTTTTTTTTTTCTTTTGTCATGCAGCAGCTCAGGGTATTATTGTTTAACAACTTGTAATTTACACAACAAAATAAATGTTAGAAGCTATGTCAGTATCCCATATCTGATAATCAAATGTTTTCGCATCAAGTGAGATTATACAGCTGTGTGATTTGAATAATTAAATATATTTATTTATTTATATAAACACAAAATAGATTTGGGGGGGATGAAAAGGACAACTGTAATGACAGTGCCTCAAAATAAAATTAGATCATTACCACCATATACTGTAGGAATAGATGAGGGTGAAAACCACCAGTTCTGTCATAATGGTTTCATTAGGATATATATAGGGAGAGATGAAAGGAAAAGATCACTAACAGATTGCTACTGAAACAGAAAGAGTGTGAAAGCGGCTGAATGTGGTATTACTTAGAGAAATGAAAGTAGAAATGTTACAGAAATTAGATATAAACTAAATCTTTTTCTCTCTTTAAGGCAGGGCACAAGCAAAAGATAAAATACACATTTTGTCAATTCACCTTGGAGTCATTGATCTCTTTTAAGCATTGAGCCTAATGAGGCAAGCAGGATAAAATTGTAATGGGTCTTGCCTCTGTGTATTGGTGGGCTTGGATTATTGTGTAGAAGTAATTCATATTTAAATAGAAAATTATTTCAAATAATGTCAGGTTTCAATTACAAATAAGATTATGAGTATTATTTTATAATGAAGAATTACTGAACTTCTTTAACTATAAATAAATATGCATCATGTCAACTCCACAAACACCTTTTTTAAAGTAGCTATATACTATTTATGAATAAAAATTCAGTTGATTTGGAGGCCATGTTTTATATAGACAATAAAATGAAGCTGGAGACTTTTCTGTTTTCTAAGTAACTGCTTATTAGTTACTTCAGGATTCTGCAGAACTGTATGAGATCCATTTCAGCATTGTCTAAAATACCTTCATAATGATTTATAATTTTATATCATGCATCTTTAATAAGCATTCTGAAATCATCAATAATAGGACTTTCACATATAAAGTGAATGAATCTCTATATATTATAATGATAAATGCCAAAGTGTGATTTTTGCATACATTTGTTAACTAAAGATTATATAAAGTAAGCAGTGATGTTGTTTATGTATTCAACAGTGTCATTTAGATGTCTCTTAAAAAGCAGACTAGAAAGCACATAACTGAGTGGGAGTTCACCAAGAGACCACTCAGTAAGAAGTGTTAGGTGCAGGGATGTTTCTGAGCTGCCCCTGCTTTCTGGAGATTATGCTACTTTTTGCACTAGAGTCTGTGTTCTCCTTAAACAGGTGTCTAACCGAGCAGTATTTACTACCTGTAACCAGGGTCTTTAAATAAAAGAGGACAGGAATCAGTCACCAATTTACAGGCTAAGTGTCAAGGTCTGTTTGCATACTTGGCATTGCTTATTCCTAGCTTCTGTACTAGTTTTTTTTTTTTGAGTAGAGCCATAACAAACAAACAAAACCCCCACAAAACAACAACAAAAAGCAGAAAGTGACTTTTAAAACAATAACCAAATAACCAGTTAAGAACCAGTTGCAGCTGTGCACGTCCATGACCCTTTTCAATAGAACTATGAATGTACCTGTTGGTTATTTGTAGATGTAACAGGGCCAGAGCTCAGACTCAAACTTCTATTATTTACATCAAATGTTTTTATCCAAACCAGTGCCCAGTTACAGTCCAGGATGTACTATCAGTTGGCACAGTTTCTAGCAGAAATTATGGACTGGATCATTGTCTTGGGAAGGGAGAGAACTGAACACAATATGAACACAAAGTATGTAGTACTACTCTAGGACACAACCAAACCCTTTTCATATCTGCATGCCAGAGTTCAAAATTCAATGTGTACAAATAAAGAAGTTTCCTACATAAACCAAGTATTGCTAGTAAAACTTTCCTTTTGTGTAGTCCCAGGCCTTATTCTTTTGAGGACATGTTAACTGGGATTAATAGTTACAGCATGATAATATTTCAGGGAACTTTTTAAGGCTTTTGTGCGTATGTAGCTGTAGTTGCATGAATATTCATGTCCAGGATGCCGTAGTGTACAATGCTGTATGAACACTGCTAACAATCTCAGTTCCCTTGATACTTCAGTAGCCTATTGTTTCATTTTCTTCAGTTATACTTCTCAAACTATTCCTCAGTGCCAATCAAAATTCTTTGGGAACCTTTGGCATTAACCTTGACAGACCTTTCTTTGGAAGTAGAAAATTAGAAGGTCTGTGTTTATCAGACTTACCTCATACCCACAAGACCTAGAATATTTGATTATTTTTAAGCAATAGAATAGAAAGACAGCTAGTTGTGCCACTGGGTGTACACAGACTCTCCAGACTCCTTTTGCACATCTTGTTTGTTCAAAGCCCTTTTTTTCCACCTATATTTTCCCTGGCCTCTTTGTCGTTATGTCAATTACTCACTAACAGAGTGATATGTGTGACATAAATCTAGAATATGTGCACTTCATTGATTTTATTATTTTAATGTCAAAATGCAGATATGAGAAAAACAGCAGCATGAAAGCTGGATTTTCATCCTGTCATAACTGAAAGGGAAAAAGTCAGAAACACCTGCAAAAAATTCCTTATCTTTTCAGATTACTTTTGCTCATATGAATAGAGAATTTTGTTCAATAACAAAGAAAATGTCTGTGACATATTTCTCATTTGACTTTATAGAGCCTGTAATTCCTTTGTAATTTTACAGTTGATTAAGAGGCAAACAGACACAACACACTTCCTGCTGAAGCTTTTTATTACATTAATTGTGCTGCTTTGTCTGATTGCTCAGAACTTCTGCCTTACATACATACTTTCTATTAAAAGTAACTGGCTTTAGATTGTTATTATTACTCAAAATCTACACTGATTATGTGACAAATATGCAGCTCTATTTACTGGGGCTTGTGAAAAGCTGATAACTTCTATAACTCAGCAGCTACTGAGCCTTGGTGATCAAGAGATGTGGTCCAAAGTGATTTTTATATGTTGGTAAAACTAAGAATTTAATTCATTTTTATTCAATACAAAGTATCCTTTCAATCTGGCAGGGCTTTTGGGACTCAGGCTGTATGAAATTAAGAGAATTCTAATTTTTTTCACATAGCTAAGTTGTCAAATGAGCAAAACAGTGTCCTGGTATATTTTACTTAACAAAGGCAACAGAATTAATGACCATGAGGGCATTTGCTTCAGCATATAGAAGTAACTTGAATAACAACATCTGTAGAACAGGGAGCCTGTATTTTGGCTGATAGTAGATGTCAAGGCTTGGACATCATGCCTGAAATGCTATTATTAGATTGGAAAACCAGAGATTTACTGAACATGTTACAAACTTGTCTTCATTTTGCTACATGAACATATATTATACAGTGATGTGTAAGGTCTCTGATAAGGTTTGAAGTATTCTAAATTGTCAAACATAATTCCTTGTCCAAATTGGGAGATCTGGCCAGAAGTGTCAGATCCCAAACCAAGAATTGCCCACAGTGTTTGAGCTCAGAATCCAACTAATCCAATAACATTTATATATCTCACAAACCAAGAACTATATAAACATAGATGTTAGAATTACAGTTTTACCATGTTAATAACCAGTGGAAAATACCTCTTTCAGCAGGGCATGTAGAAATCAAGGATGGTATCTATGAGCTACAAGGATGATTAAGGGACTTGAACATCTCCCCTATGAAGAAAGACTGAGAGAACTAGGGCTGTTAGTCTTGGGAGGAGAAGACTGAGAGGGAATCTTATTAATGTCTATAAATATCTGAAGGGTGGGTGTCAAATGGAAGGAGTTAATGTCTTTTCTGTAGTGCCCAGTAACAGGACAAGGAATAACAGGTATAAACTTGAGCATAGAAGGTTCCACCTCAACAGGAGGAGAAACTTCTTTACTGTAAGGGTGACAGAGCACTGGAACAAGCTGCCCAGAGAGGTTGTGGAGTCTCCTTCTCTGGAGATTTTCAAAACCGGCCTGGATACAATCCTGTGTGGCATGCCCTAGGTGATCCTGCTTTTTCAGGGGCATTGGGTTCAATGATCTCCAGAGGTCCCTTCCAACCCTTAACGTCCTATGATTCTATGATTCTATCTGGAACTGTAAAGACTAGACTACAATGAAGAGTTAGGAAATACTCTGATAAAAATCAATAATGCATACTGTTTTGTTGGAAAAGCAAGTATTTACCTATAGTTTTGGAAGCATCCATGTGTTACTATTGTAAGTTAGGATGTTAATAATAAAACCTTGGCATGACTACCACTTTACCCTTTCTCAGTAAGAAGAAAGTCTACTGCAACACCTCCTGACTCATGGTCATTTGCCAAATCATATTGCTTTGGGCTTAATGCATACTCACAGCTATTCTACACAGACATCAGCAGCAGTAACTAAGATTGCTTTCTTTCCTAGAATTCTGAGTCTGATACACCATGTCCAGATTTTCTTCACTGGATTACTGTAATATGCTTCAGTATTAGCTCAGCATCCATTTGGAAGATGTTGTTCTGAGGAGGAAAAAGGAAGGAGTTCAATAATATTTTAGATAATATTTTAAGGAAGTATAAAGAAACTGATTTCCAATTTTGCTGTCAATGTCCTCTTTCCAGGAGAATGCAAAGGTACTACCTCTGACTTCTAAGGCTCAAAATGGTTTAGAGGAAGGCACTCAGGAGAAGCTTTTTTCCAGTTCTACTATTAGTCAGGAAAGAATTCCAAATCCTATGACAGGAGCAAAAGAATGCTGACACTTAATTTTCCATAATGTTCCTGTAGCTCTTTACATTCTTGTCCAAGAATAATCTAAATGTCTTGCCTTTCTCAGATATTTGCAAGGCCAGTCACATTGAACTGATGCATGCGGAGAATTGAGATTTGTTGAGGAAAAGGCTTCTTTTGGGGACCTGAAACAACAGTTTTCATTGTCAGCAGTTGTTTGCTTCTTCTTTGTTATATTGTGTCTAAAATGGGTTGCTGGTTTTGCTCTAAGTTTTGGAATTATGGCTTTTTTATTAACTGGTGGCAGGATATTTGGTATCTTATGCAGATCTTGAAGGACCATTTCCACTCTGTAAATATAGAAATAATACCTGCTCATCCACATTATGCAATGCTCTGAGAAAATGTTCTTATCAGACTGAAGGGTAGAGGGTTCACACATGTGAATTGCAACTAAAAGAGTTCATTAAAGACTCCCTTGGCCCTGATATAACATTCCAAGTCACTTCCATGCTGTTCTCATGTTATAATTCTTAGATATATTAATTGTGAGGGAGGTGCTCCCTATAGACTCTTGAAACTTCAATTTAGGACCTTAGTCAGGTAAATGTCTTGTAGATCTTCAAGTGAATTTTCCCAAGTAGTTTTCAAAAAAAATTGTTTCTCCCTCTGATATGCAACAAATTCAGAAATATTTCTATATTATAATATGAAAATGGTAAGATATCTGATCTCTCAGTATACTAGTGTAATTTTGCTCACATTATACATGACAATATCTAATTTAATTTTATTAATCAATAGATGATTTTCATTGATACCTAGAGATAAAGGCTTGTTCCTGAAAACAGAATTGTTCTTATCACTTTATACTTTGAATCTAATCACACATTAAGGCCAAGTCAAACCTTTACTGAAAGGTCTGCTGATTATGAACACACTTGATGGTTTCATTATTTTACTAGCACCTCAATTAAGATAGGAGACAAACACTAAACTCTAATCATCAGTCTTTACAATTTCATTAAACACAAATAGAATAAACCCTGAAAGAATTCATGGATGCAGTAAACATGTTACACATAATAAAGGAAAAATAAGGGAGAAAAAAGGTAGGGGAAGGAAAGAATAGAAAATAATGTTACGAGGATATGACTTGCCATCTCAATCAGATCAGCCTGGTATACTTTTAGGGATGCTTGCCAGGCTCTGACACTTCAGAGGTGTTTTCTGGTTTGACCTTCAATATGTAGAGGCCAATTCAAGTCAAGAAGATTTATTTATTTATTTATTTATTCAATCATTTTTGTTATTGTTTCTTGCGCTTACCTCTGTCATTAACACTGGATATTTCTACTATCTGTAACAACTCTGAAACTTGCTAAAATCTTGGTTCTTAACTCTGTGGGATACTGGACAACTTGTACAGCAATTTACAGTCATGTGAAAATGGTACTCTATCTTAAAATCCCAGAAGAATGAGTATAGAAAGCTGGAGATGGATCAAAACTCCATCCTGTTTCTTTCTTTGTCTTTTCTTGATGTGTATCTTCTACAGTTGTGAGTATAGAGAAATGACCACAATTTCCAGTGAAATACACGTGATGTCTTGGCCAAACTAGTGAGTTCTTGAGATAGGCATCGACTTTGTTTCTCTTTCCATTCCCCCATGCCACCTCCTCCAAAAAATAGTTTGTCAAAAAAAAATACAGTGGCTTATTCTGGAATCACATATGCCAACACTGCTGTGATGTAATTACAGAAACTTATGTATTTTTAAATTACATGGGTAACAGAGTAGATACAGCCTTGTACAAGGAAGCTCAAAACCATAGATGGAAAAAAAATCAATTTAATTATTTCCTAAAAAAAATGATACAATGATTGTAATTTATTATCTGGACAATTATGTGATGTACCTTCTAAGTACTTATTTTTTTTTACTAAAAATGCTTCCTAGAAATGTGTGATGTTATAAAATTGATTAATTTACACACATATATATGAGACACATGTATGTCTCAATCGCATTTTTTTTCTCTGAATTTCAGACATTTTGTTTTATACAAACTGCGGGGTTTTTTGTTAAAGTTGATTTACTTTTCTTTGTGTCTTAAAAATATATCAAAATATATCTAAGGATTTTTTCTTCCTAGAGGCTTTAACAATTAAAATCTAAAAAAAAATATTCTTAGCAAAGTTTGCTGATCTTTTCATCACACTCTTTTTCACTGCTCCTCTGTATATCATTTGGTGATGTAAAAATATAATGACCTTACAGTCTAAGTGACTTTTCCAAGCAGTGAAACTAGTCATTTCATGGGATGACTAAGTTCAAGATTCTATCTCCTTGAAATTTGTTTCCAGGATGTTAACTGCAAAGCAAGTTATATATAGCAGTAAATGCATGCTTAATTTGTGCAGAAATCATGGTGTGATGAATACAATTAAGAGCCTCAGAGGGAATAATTATATTACTACATAAAGCTGGTGGATCTCAAATTGCTTGGTGCCTGGACTTTAAATTGGCCTGCATTCCTGTTGTGAAAGTCATTCACAGTAGTAACAAAACTGCAGTCAGAAATGGGGTAGTTTCAAAGTCATATAAGTATATTTATTCATCTGCTGCAAATGAGAGAGCCTAGAAAATAGAAAAGTTAATTCCATTACAAATATGTGCAATCAATTATGAAACTAAAGCATAATAAACAGTGTAAATCAAAGTATTGTTTAATGTAACAACAAATCTTATAGAAATTATAAAATCTTATTGATTGCATTTTCTTTCATACATGCACAAGTAGCATGATATAATTCTTACTTGCTCTTTCTAGTATATTGGAGGCACTTCCAAGAAGTACTTATGTAAATGAAGATCTGTAATTAAATTGAAAAACGCAACATGGGATAAGTCTAAAATTTGACAAGTAGACAATAGCCCCATCTTAGAGAGTCAGATTCTTCTCCTAAGGTTTGTTGTAACCAAGATGAAGAATTATGGCACTGTCTTCTAACAACTTCACAGCTAAGCACAATTCCATGGGTTGACGTAAAGGCATATGACCTAAAGTATTATTCATAATAAAGACAGTTTTTCAGCACTGCACAGATAGTTGTCTTTTTTTTTTTTTTCCCCTTAATTATTGAGACTCTAGAAATAGTCTTACAGAAGGTACATGTGACTCTGTGACCTATAACAGAAATTCCTGAGCACAGGATACAGCAGCTGCTGCGGCCTATTTAAGATTTGAGGGTTTAAAATTTATTCAACTTCTTTCAGCATTTGGGAGCCATTTTCTTATTCTTCTTTTTATGCTTGTCAAACACACTACAGGAAACATGAAATTGTACATGTTGCACTAGAAAAAAAAAACAAACAAAGAGGCAAATAAATACTGACTGGTTCTAAGGTCAAGAGCTGTAAAATATTACCCAAGGAAGAAAACAAAATTACTGAGATATGAAACTGTGATTATCATGTGAAAATAAAGGCTATGGGCATTATTCCTGAATTGTGGTAAATTTTCTTTTCCCTGGGCACTATTTTATAAAATTCTTACTTGGAAACTTACTCTTGATACATTTTTATTTGTCTGAAAAAAAGAAAAGATACACTGTCTGCTTCATCAGGCACCCTCTTTATGTGAAAAGATATATGCATAATTTTAA
>JAAGNO010004907.1:13297-31717 GCA_033439905.1 Ceryle rudis
GGGGGGGGGGGGGGCACCCAGGGGGAACGGGACGGGCGGGGGGGGGGCGGCGCCGGCCCCGGCCCAGGGGCCCCTCCCCCGTGGTGGGGGGGGGGGGTGCGGCGATCGAGCTGCCGCCCCGCTCGGCCGTGCACCTCAACAACTACCTTGCTGCATATTCAGTTCGTCTACCACAGGTGGCTCTCGGAGGAATACGAGCGCACCATCAGGTGACGGTAAAATCCAGAGCTGTAATGCCGTTACAGTGACTGTACCTGAATCGAGTCACAGCTTTATCCGAATGTGACAGAATTCCTATGAGACAGAAGGAATCATCACAAACTTTGTCTGTCCTAATCTCTACAATAAATACCAATCAATAATCCTAGGCTCTCCACACAGTGATTCCAAAAAGAAAACCGTGATTACAAGATGATGCAAAACAAATGACTAATACAAGTCAGAATGCTCCCATATTGTAAATGAAAACTTTTTTCCCTGGTCTAAACTCACCACTGGCTACATAACCAAACCTCTAACGTATAAACTTTAAAAATACTTCTCTGGTTTTATCCGCTACACTTAACAGTGTTGAAGAAGCACCGCTTAAGGTTAAAAAAATAAATACATTTTCCAGGTATATGCAAACACAGAACGGAACTATGCAGACTTAGCATGCATAGACCTGCTGGTTTACCAGAACTGTATCAAGACGTAGCATCCTGTCTCATTCATTGTGCTACGTGTCTGTAATTAAATTTACCAGATATCAATAATAATGTGCCAATCACATTATCACCATTAACAAGATACAACTTGATGACAGGCAATTTTTCCAGATGAAAGTTACTGTAAAAGTTGGTAGAAATCAACTCTATCCTACGGCAGCAGTCTAGTAAGGTCTTTCAAGAAAATCATACATGCACAGTACATAGAATTACATTGCTCTAGCCTTTTACTTCTTTGATAAACATAATTTATGGTCTCACAAAATTTTTTAAACATTAACTTGTCATTTGACTACAGCTTAATTATTTCCAAGTGTTCAGAATTAGTGTTTAATGGTAATCAAGTATCCCAAAAGATTTTTATGTGGTACATCCCCTTTAATGATAAAGGTAAACATGTCCCCACAGTCATGACAAATCTTAACAAAATACACCATCTTAGGATACCAAAACAAATTCTGAATCCAGCTATAAGTTACTGTAACCGGGATACCGCAGCACTAACACATGTACAGTCTAAACCCTTTTTTCCTCTCCATCAAAATAAAGGGGTGTCAGAGTGGAGGAAGAATATATATTGCTCAGATTATTTCACTGTGTGTTACAAAATGAATCACTTTGTCTGTTGCTCATTTAAATGTTGAGCTATTCCTCCAGTTTGAAACAGTAAAATGAATGTTTTTTGATTAAAGGACTTCTCCTTTCTATTTAAATTCTGTCAGTCTCTGGGGAATTCAGCAAATTTTTTCATCTTCTTCCAGAGGACCTGAGAATAGAGGTTTGTTGTTTGGTTGTTTTGTTTTGGGTTTTGTTTTGTTTTGGTTTTTTTTTCCCTAATTACTTAAACAACTTGCAGGTATTTTGATCTGATTTATCATAAAAACAAAATACCAAAACCAAAAAAGCAAACACCTTAGAAGACTGTATCACACAAGTCAGAACTACATATCATTGCTAGAAGATAGTTAAATTCCTTTGATCTTGTCTTCACTAGTGGGAAAAAAAAACCAAACCAAAACCCACAAACCCCAAACCAAATAACAACAAACAAGCCCCCTCTGTGCTCAAGCAGATCAATCAAAGGTAACATCCTACTAAAAACAAAGTAGCTTTTGATTATTTAGGATAATCTGAATGAGCTCATCTTAATTAAGGGAACTTCAGACCTTCATCTTAAAACTTCCTAGGAGATGATGAGAAATCATTATGGCCTGAGTTCACAACGTACTGACATGCTAAGTCCCATCCCCATGTACACACTATTGATTTGCAAGCATTATCTGCACCTTTTAGTTCAAGAAACCGGGGCAGTGAGCTAGCTTATGTGATTGACACTTTCCAAGAAGCAAATAATCAACAAGAAAGACAGAGTCCTGGACTCTTCAGTTTGTCTTGTATAGCAAATCAACACTGATAGGTGTGAAGACCAAGAACCCAATTCTTTTGCAAGCTGTTTTTTGTAATTCTCTTTCTGTGTCATCACATATCCTTTTTTAACAGGATTAATTAAGTCTAGGTGTCAGCACCTAGGACTTTGCCTCTTCTGAAGCAATGGTATCACTTTTTCCTTGCATTAGATAGTGTCTCACCAACTTTGCCTTCTGTTCCTTTCATTAAGTCATCACCTTCCCCTCTCTGGAAGCACACAAATAAATCATTGCTCCACTGAGGCTAAGCTGTCAATATTCCACTTCAGCAGAAACTGAAATACTAATCCCTACTAGACATGATATTACCACCATTTATTAGCTCTATTTTATTTTACAGTTTAACAAAGCCAAACAAAAATTAATACCCCATCAATGGGGGTAATGAGGTTTGTTTATTTTCTCAACAACACTTCCATTTTATGTATTGGGTTGTTTTTTAATCTTTATTTAGAAGAAGAGCAGCATTGACCAATTTGAATACAAGTTAGCTAGCCAGGCACTCATGTCTCCAGCACTCAAGAGATCAGGTATTCTGGTTAAGCCCACACTAGATGGGAAACACCTATTTCATAGTCCAAGCAATATCTACAGCTTGTCAGCCCTCTCAGATAGAGAACTGCCCTAAAGGACACATGCACTTTCCAGTCCATTAACTCAGAAGTTCTGTATTTCAAGGAGGAGGGAAAAAAAAAAAAAAGTCCTTCCGAGTCATATTCCCTAAGTATAAAAATACCCTATGTTAATATACATATATTCATCCTTCCATTGTATTGTGTTTGATACTATATTACAATCCCAAACTACATCTGAAGGCTTCATGTTACACAATCTGTGAAACTAGTAACATCTGTATGGTATGCAGCAGTCCACTAATAATTTTTATGCAGTAGAATCAAAACCATTACCTTCAATGAAGTCAAGCTAGAAAACAGATTTTCATGAAAGTGAAACCATACAGAAGAATTATTTGAGCCACAGAAGTACCAACCCTCTCTTCATAAATGAAATTTTAATTTATTTTTTTTAACCAGTTCAACAGCTAATGATACAATCTCCTGAAACAGTCTCAATTGAAAAGGGGTGCTAGACTTTGTTCAGAGAATATACAGGGAAAGGAGCTTTTGTTCCAGCGGAGAATTGCATTATAATCATTATCATCTGGTTTGCTAGCAAACCAAAACACTCCCCATGAGAATTAGCATCTACCATCTCTTTTTACTTTACCATTTTGTAATGGAGAGGTAAACATACGTGCTATGGGTTTGTGAAAAGAAATCCTTGACATGCTATTAACAGATAATAGTCTTTATGAATTATTATATAAAGTGTTACATATTAAGTGTTCCAGAAGCTTCATGACACAATTAAGAAGGGGGAACGAACAACAAACAAATGCATGTATGGGATACCATCTACTGAGTTCTTTTGGAATTTATTTGGATATACAGGTGGCAGTTACATGAAATTATTTTAGAACTTGATGTTTCCAAATCCTGTTTCGGTTTTACTTCCCCTCACTATGATGGTACTAATGCTATTTCGCCTGTTTTTTTACTTTTATTTCTTTAAAGCATTCCAGGTAGGAGTCGGAAGGTACTTTAAATTTCTAGGAGTGCCTCCTGCACATTCACTTCTAGCATGTCTAAGAGGAAACACTGTCAATCAAGTCCATCAGCCATACAGGTCATGAAAGGAGTTGCGTAACTAAACAGTGTTATTGTATTTAGAAAATAATACAGTGCAGTAGGTTTTAAAACAACAAAGTATGTCAGGTGTGCGTAAAATCATAAGTGAAAACATACCACATCTACATACTTTAATCTTGGAAAATATTTAAGAAGCTGAAGATCCCTTTCTTCCTTCATAAAGACAAAAGAAACCCAGTACAGCAGGGAATGACTGCTTGTTTTGTTTTGCTGCTCTGGTTTTATAAATGCCACGTCTAAGGCACTGCTGCAGCTCCTTTGTTGTCATAAAGTGACAGCAGAGAAAAAAGATGATGCTAGAGATACGTGTTATGAATATACGAAGAGGTGAGAGTCAATTGATTCCCACAGAGAACAGTCTAGACGATTCATTTAACAAGTGCTTCCCCCCCATTCCTTAAATTCAGCAATCCACCAAACACAGACTTACCAAGTAATACCTCAAACAATGCACTTCTGGAATTCTTTCAATAAATAACGGTGCAGGCACTATTGTAGCCTAAACACACTCACCAGCTTTAACAGCAGCATTAATCTCCCTGTTATAAGAGTCCAAGGTTTCTGAGCCTACTGTGACACTGAATAGTCACCTCCAGACAGTCCTGCTCTGCATGCATAGAACTGAACTACAGATGTCATATTTGTTATCTATTTAACAAGAAATTGCAGTGAAGAAATGTAGTGAAAGTGATAGCAAATATAGCTACCATACAACATATAAAGAGTAAATTTCTTAAGAAATTGTTCATTAAAGGAGTTCTAAAATTTTTAGTGGTTTTACAATACTATATAAGAGCTTCTGAACAATGCTGAAATACCTGTTGCATCTCTAGGAATTTGGTTATGCTTGTACATATACCTGCTACTGCAAAAAACCCATCATGCAACAAAGGAAAAAGGGCTTATGATGTTTCTTTTAAGAAACAGGAAAAAAAAGGTCCTTTTTTTTTTTTTCTTTCTTCTAAACACAAGTCAAAAGGCCAATCTACAATTTACCTGTGTATTACAAAGTCACTTATTTAATTCATAGACAAAGGACATGTTTTCACATCCGTAAATAACACATTCTTGTAGTGTGTTGACATTAAACTAAGCTGAAAAAAAATAGCATGAGACAGGCAGAGTATCAAACCTATGGTGCATTGAGGCTGCGAGCATTCTGGTAGCTGGGCAGTGATATAACTCCAGGAGTTTTTTTGCCTGCTTGCTGGAGCTTTGGGGTAAGCTTTCCCTGCCCCACACCCCAGTATACCTGTATCAATGACTCCAGAGAAAATAACAGGATCTCAATGGTGGTTAAATTTATGCTGACAATTTCCAGCCATTGCAGTTTTTGTGTTTCTATTGATTTTCTAATAAACCACTTGAATACAGATGTTGTTATTTTTAGCATCTTTCCTACTTAATATGAACTACAAAATTACAAAACCAAAAATGCCATAGATTATACAGTTATTAAAAGAGGCTGAAGTATTCAACCGAAAACAAGGACCACCTGTCAACCAACAGTACTGCATTTGATAACTAAATCAGCAATTTGTAAGACAGTTCTATATTCACTGGAGAGCACCATTATATTACAAAGGTAAACCTGGCGTGGCCATCACAATAGTACCTACAGATAATGAAGAATCACCCTCTATGTGCCACACTCAATCTCGGAGCCCCCTTGCTTGCAAATTCTTGAATCCCAAAAGGAAGGATGAGAAGGCTGCCTCTAACATAGTAGTCTCTGTTGTTAGACCAAGACTTGTTTCTGCAACGCAGACATTTTGTTTTTCATGTATTTACAATCACAGCTAAATTTCCTGAATGTCTTCATTCCCGAGTAATGTGTTTGGTTTTATGACACATCGCGATAACTAAGAAATATCCAAAAGCATGGGTATGCAAATAAAATTATCCCGATGGATTTGATACACAAGCACACAGAAGGTTTTCACCTTCATTGCTTGTTTTATATGCCTGAGTCATTAGTTCATGTCACCCCTAACCATCAACAATTAGTGCCAATCAGCTTGCACTAGCATACAATATATCACATGAAGTGGATATTGGTTCTCAAGGACTCTATAAAACTCAGTTGATAAAAAGCAACAGTTTTGATGTAGTATCCTTACAGCTTCTGAAAACATGTACCTTGATTTTACACAACACTTTGATTAAATAAATACATCAGCATGATATAAATTAAACAGGCTTAAAATAAGACATGATAGAACTCAAGGATACCATCCTAGTGTGGTTGTACCTCTTCTGAGGCAACACAGGAACCATCTGATAACCACTCAGTACTGATCAGAATATTCAGCTGTTGATGATTCGTAAGAAAAGTGAAGGTTTCCAGAAAAAAAACATGTGGTGCCTAAACAGTGATAAATTCTGAAGAAACCAAGGGGATGATGCAGAGGTACTGTATCTCTTCACTGACTGCATACAACCAAGAAATAAATTTCTCGGAGCAATCAAGCAAAATGCTCTATCTACAAATGGTCACAAAGATCAGGTACAGAACGGGGGATGACTGCCCTTAGAAGCAGTAGCTCAAAAAGCAATTTGGGTACTGATTAATCATCGTTTAAATACTATTCCTTAGACAGCACAGCAATATTGTACTTGAGCTGGTAAACAAAGGACTCTGAAGAAGACAGGAAGCAAAATTACTTTGCCTCTGACACTGATGAGTAGCAGCACTGGAAAAGTGTAGAAAATCTAGTGTTCCCCACTTCAAGAACAATGCTGAAAAAATAGGAAAAGCTCACAGAAAAAAAAAAAAAAAGCCACCC
Source organism: Ceryle rudis (assembly GCA_033439905.1). Taxonomy (NCBI): domain Eukaryota; kingdom Metazoa; phylum Chordata; class Aves; order Coraciiformes; family Cerylidae; genus Ceryle; species Ceryle rudis. Next base: position 19,927 of record JAAGNO010004907.1, read on the forward strand.
ACATATGAATGATTAAAGAATCACAGTGACAGAGTAAAGAAGACTGTATTTACCAAGAAGAAAATTAAGGGGTAATTTGATTAAAGTATGCAAATGAGACATCAAACGGAACAGAAGGGTCCTAAACTTAAGGAGGTACAGAAGAATGAATGACAAGAAACTGAAGGTAGTCAATTGCAAAACATGTGATTTTTCTTTTCTTAAATGGCAAGGGTGATTTATTCTTGAAACAAAGTACCAATAGTCACAATCTTTGCAACTTGTGTACAAGTATACATAATTTTCAGCAATTGTTTAGGGTTTTTTAAAAAGAAAATACACTACAAGCTAAAATTTTTAAAAGAAAGAGCTGAAAATATATTGCAGCAGTAAGAGAATGAGTGGTTTTCTGGCTTTAAAACCTGTCATCTTTAGAAATATTCAATATAAACTACAGCTACGCGAACAATAATTTCTTATGTGCCTGAAGTGTTCTATGCAAAACACCTGTTTTCAAGTTACACCTGTAACCTCACCTATAGTATTTTCACAAGTGCAAATGTCAGTTGGCAATCTTGTAGCTTAGGAAGAAAATCTGATACCATGTAAACTCATCACTAGTCTTATAGTCTACCCTTGTACGATGTGATAAACAGTTCAACCATTAACTTTACTTACAACTGCTTTAGAAACAGAAGCTGGCCAACATAAGGTAAACAACTAATTTTAAACCAAAAAAAAAAATCAAAAAGGAACACCTTCCTTAGCTGAACGTGAACTGACATTCTGAAATACATCCAGTGAAGTGTTCATCTATGTATCACATACTCACAGAATTTGTTTAGCTGAAAGTCAGATTTAAGAGGCTGTCTTACATATGAATTGAGTCCCAAAGGACTAAACCAAGAAAAACACTGATTATTCAATTTCCTTTCCAGTAATCTCATTTTACTTCTAATTTACCTGAAATCACTGTAACTCCATTATGTTAACATACCAAGTACTACATACTCATTCACTACATACACTCTACTGGCAGCAGGAACAGCAAATTAAAACCGCAAAGCTCTATTATTCCTTTTTTTTTCCTTTTTACATCAGGGAAAAAACTTACTAATTTTACTGTTCTAACAAAGGAATTTTCCTGCATTTCATGATTTGAAAGTGTCTTGACAGATCAGCATGTTCATACTTACTGAAGAATTAGCCAAATGTATAAAGCCTATGTTTTCTTTACTTCAAAGTGAAGAATAATTTTTAAAAAGCAACAGTTAATAATAATAAAAATAATAATAAAAAACCTCTTAGAAACCAGACTGCTTACATTTCAAAAGATGCATAAATAATTAACACTGAAATAAAATGTCTTTTCTCTGACATGGGAAGCAGTGAGAAAGAACAGACTTAAAATGATGGCAGTGGAGAGGAACTACTGAGATAGTAGCAGAATGAACAATCAAGCCAACAGTTTGGAGGCTCTCTTATTAAAGGACTCCTAAGTAAGTTAGTATTTAACTTATGTTTGATAATCAATTTTTCAATAGGATACAGGATCTAGCAATCTTTTTTTATCACAAATGAAGTCTGATGATGCAGAATTTTGTTTGCTGTTTAGAGACAAAACACAGCTGACCCTGTGGCTGCACCAATTTGGGAAAAGGCAGTTCTTTAGATGAAGTATATTTTCAGTCAAATTTCAGGAATGTTGTAGCATCCAACAGCAATATTTCAGAGATTTATTTTGAAATAGGCAGCTGTTGAGTAATGGAAGTGGTGGGATTATGTTATTGTACAGCTTTGCTTCTGCCTATCAGCCCCTAAAAGGAACAAAGCTTCTTAATGCACTTGAAAAGAACTTCAAAGAAAGGACATCAAATATACAGAGAGGACTCATACAAAAGATAAAACACTTCATATGACAAACTATGAACTTGATCACAGTTAGCCACCTTTTACTGAAGGACTGAATACCAAAAAAATTGGAAGACAGATTTTTCACACATTCAAGATTTCAGTCTCCAGCAGGTATCATACAGTCCTTGTAAAATGCAAATACTTTGGAGGTGCTTAGAAAATGGTCAAATAACATTAACATGCATTTAAAAAAAAAAAAAATCAAGGCTTGCTTATGTGGAGTTTAAGGGGATTAACGTAAGAAAACAATTAACATATATAGTTTACTGCAGATAATATGCTGCTGTATAATAAATACTTACGCATACCCTAAAGTCATTTTAGCAAGCAAAGGGATCTGACATTTCCTAATATACTTCTGAATTTCTGTTAGTAAAATATGCAATAATGGATGTTTTCAAGGAGGAGGAAATGGCAAGTGGGATAAGCACCTACAATAACATGGATAAGCACCTAGGACTCTTTAATAAAACATGAGATTAGCAAGACATCCTTTCTTCTGTCATTTCCCAAATTAAGGGAAGAGATACACTCATTCTAGGATTAACTGGCGAGCAGGTCAAGACAGATGCTTAAGAGAGTGAGGAAGCAAAACAATGGAAACATAACCAGTTAGAAGAAATGTATGCTAACATTTCCCTACTTTGGAATGAAAGCAACTTGGACATAAAATGTGTCTCAATATGCAATTAGTGAGGAAAAAAAAAAAGAAAAATGAAAAGACTGGAACTCCCTGCCAGAATTCAGGTGGTATTGCACGCAGCTATAATTGGTAAAGGTATTTTATTTTTAACTTGAAAAATGTGACTCTCTTGTCATAGATGAATTGAAGATCCTGACAGCAATCAAGGAGAGGAAATAAAGCACCTGTGAATGAAAATTATAATTTGCAAATTCTGCTTCCATGAACAGCTTGTTCTGTATATAAAAACTTTTTGTGATCGACTTGCAATTTGCATAAAGCCATCAAGGATTCTTCTTAAAATGCCTATGGGAAACTGAGCTATCTTACCTTTTACATAGTGGGTGATAAATTTGAATCACCCATTCTGTTTTAGATTAGAAGTGGCATCACACAATATAGGACAATCCATACATTTGTCCACACTCCCTGTTCCTTCTTTAAAACTTACCACAAAACCTTACCTGAACTGTCCAATGGATAACTTTCTAAAATTCACAGGTAATAACAAATAAATAGTAACAAAAATGGATGCATGACACAGATGATTCCAGAAAATACACAGCCTTTGATTCTACCTTTAAACATCCCGTTTAACTGTAACACAAACTTTTTTTGAGATAGAACTCACTAAAAGCAGCACCACACAGGAATGCTGAATATATGAAATTCTTCATATGTGTGGGTGCTGGGTGATACAGTGATTATCACCTCTCAGGCAAAAGCCACAGGCAGAGCCTTTCAACACCACACACTAACGAGGCTATCCAAGCATGTTCATTCAGTGCACTCATTTTGGCCCCCTTGATAAATTGTGAATGGAAAAAATTGTTCAATAGTTCTTTTATCAACTGCTACTGGTAAACATTCAGATTTTAAATTGCCTTTAACTGTATTTGTGTGCGTGCGAGAAAGAAATGCTCAGATCTTCACAAAGATTGACAGGTTCAGTGCTGATCTGCTTCTGAATGCAAAGCATAATCCATTAAAAAAAAATCCCTGACATTGTTGTCATCTCCACCACTAACTTTTTCCTACTGAAATAAGATCCATCTGTGAATTATCAGTACAGTAAAGAAATAAATTAAAGTGGGTAAACGCACTTGATTCTACCGAATTTTAGTTAAAATCAACTAAATTTCTATTAAGCTCCCAAGCAGCCCTTACACTAGCTCATCAGAAGTTTACATTGTCCTCCTTCTCTCTTTAGCCAGGAGAGATGATACACTTTTAAAACCAGAAGATAACCTCCTTAAACAGGACAAAGCAATCACACTTAGCTATAAAATAACCATACAGCTTTTATTGAGGCATAAGTTAGCTGATGTCAAATTATTTTTTAATAAGCACTGTAGCATATCTAGATAAGGATGTTAAATCAATTGCTAAAGATAACACATCTTGAAAAAAAATTTCTTTTTTTTTTATTAATGCATAGACAGTGAAAGCAAAAAATAATCAGCATCTGCAAAGACAAAACTCATGTGAAACCCAGCAAAGCGTCATTTCAATACATGGAATGAAGTTAAAGTTGCATTTGTAGTAACTGAAACTCAAGTTTACTGCTGTTTTGGTAAAATAAGTTGAACTGAAAAAATGCACATATGTCAATTCAGCAGTTTCATAGTAGCTGCCACTGTTCAAATACATCTCAAAATTAGTTAACTTCCAGGCTGACAGTGCAGGTTGGGTTATGTAAGAAGCATATAAACATTGCCACAAATTAAAATAACTAAGTGTCTTTAATTTTATTCAAGCTTTTGCCTGGCTAGTCCATTTTTCAAAGCAAAATGCCAAATACTGTGTTTCAGAACACAAAACACCAAGTAGACAAGAAAATTTAAATGTTATTTTTCTAATTTGAAAAAGAAAGAAATAATGAAATAACAAATTCACAGTTTCTTATTTCTGAAAATTAAAGTATTTTCACTGGTAGCTTGCAGAGTGAGCAATTTTTAGAGACTGGCCCCTGCGCTGGTCACAAAACACAGACACCAAACAATTAATTTTGTTCTCTGTTCCCCTAAGTATCACACAAGAGTCTCCTGATATCCTGTGCCTGTTTACTTGAGCAACAGATGCCATAAATACATCATTCAGATCTTTATTTTTAGCTTCCAAAGGAAAAAGGCAACACAGTTCTGAAGCAAAAATCATCCACTAAAAAGTCACACGTATAGACAGGAAAGCTTTTAAGTATAAGAATACTCCAATTTATGTCACACTTCTAAGTAGGCAATATGGCAAGTCTGTACAATAGCAGTATATTTGCCAAAAAAAGTAACTAGCTAGTGCACTCTAAAGCAGTAAGTAACCGCACTCTATAAGGCCTTGTTCCTTTTTGCTATTCACTAAGGACACTGTAAGCTACCACTCCAAAAGCTCATTCTCCATCACTTTTCAGCAGACACTCAGCCACTTCTGTAGCAGTATTACAGGAATTTTAAGCAAGATACAGCAATAGCCAGAACCGCTGTTGCAGAGCCCTGGCAACTACCCTTGCTGCAACACTCTTTAACCAATGCTTAGAAATACTTAAAGGGTGGGTGTCAGGAGGATGGGAACAGTCATTTCTTTTGCAGTGGTGCCCAGTGACAGGACAAGACTTTTTCTAAATACTTAATTAGGTTATCAGGATTCTGCACTTGTTCAGAGGTGAATTTCAAAACAACAGAGGTGACCACTGCCCTAGGTACTGGCCCATACTCTCTCACACGCCCTGCCGCTTGTAACTATCCAGCCTTGGGGCAGATCTCTGGGTGGTATGCTTGAAAAAATAAATAAATAGAAATGTGCAACCTAAACAAGACCTGGGACACATTCAGAAGACACAGCAATAAGAGCGTGCTGGCTTAAACTTCCCAAGGATATTCAAAATTCCCCAAAGCTGAGAAAGTTTCTTCCTCTGTCTTGCCCACAGATTGGGGGAGCTTACTAACAAACAAGGCTGCATACACAGACCAGCTTAACCTCATGATTAAGGGTATAAACGTATCATAAATCAAGACTATCCAATACAGCAACTTAAAGAGTTCTGATCCATTTCAATCCCAGACAATATAAACATCACCACAGCGAACATATAGTGTACCTAAGGATTTGCATAACACTACCATGAAAATGAAGGGACCGACATTGTGACCACGCACTATTTAACCAATATAAAAGTGCGTTCAACAAAACTGGTTTAACATGCTTTGGTCAGATCTGTCATCATCTCAACCCTTTGGGCCCCAAGCTGGACACCAAAAAGGACTGTCATGGTTTAACCCCAGCTGGCAACTGAGCACCACACAGCTGCTCCCAAGCACTTTGTGTAGTTCATATTACAAGCTAATCTCGAATCATCCCCTTTGACTGCATGGACAGGGCAGATAACCACCAACAGTTCATCACTATCTGACAAGAAGCAGCAGCAGAGCCACTCCAACGAAGTTAAAATTTTAAGAAGATACAAGAGACCAAGAAAGTGCTTTGATAGCTATTTTTCTGAGACCTCAGGAAGAATCACATGCACTCAGAGGAATTCAGCGTTAAATGTTCAAAAATACAAACTCCACACCTTTTCAGAAAGGATTCCTACCCAACACTTCTGTATGCCATCCTACTCAGATCCTACTGTCTCCAAGCACCCCAGCTCTTCCCCAGAGAATCCAAATTCTCTTTTCTCCTCAGATGCATCTCACTGTGTATACTACGTTTCTCCCCTTGCCATCATGCACTCTGCCTCAGTGCTTAGGCTTTCTCAAACTCCTAGTGTTCAGTCTCTGCTCAATGGCACTGCCTGGGGAAAGGCAGTCACCCCTACAAAAGAACAGCAGCCATTCCCGTAACTTCTTGTTCCTTACTCCACGTTCCTTCTTCTGACTATTTCTGCTCACTGAGACAAGTGTAACTTTCCAGTTCTGTCTGCACAGCTCTCCAAGGAGAAGAAAAAAAAAAGAGAAAACCACAGCACACTTGCCCTGCCTAAAATAATACACTCTGAAGAAGTCAGTGCTGACAGCCATGTCATTACCCAGAAAATGTGTGCTGAAGCTGTATCTTTGCCCTCACCTTCTGAGTGTCCTCAAACTAGCCCTTCTTCCTCTGCCCTACCCCTTTGACAGTGGTTTTAAAAATGAAGGTGAAAGTTGCTTTTAGAAGGTTATGGAAATAAATGCTATTGTGTTACCCGAGAACAGAACATACAGACATCCAACCTCCTGTCCCTGGAAGAAACTGCAGAAGACAAGACAAGTGGATAATGACAGCTTTCCACAGTGTACCTCTAAGCAAACCACTGCTTCAGGTCTCCTCGTGGTAGAGGCTGTATCTGTAAAGTTAGTCTTTTTGTTCATATAAATTTTGAAAACTGTAATTGAAAACCCATCAGTTACTCCTTGCAGCCCGATCATTGTGCGGCACCGCTAGAACACAGACCAAAGAAACCTCTTCCATCACAGGGCTTATTTAAAAAATAAAATTAACCCTAAAATTAAAACCACACACAGATGAAGCACTACCCCACCCACTGAATCTCTACTAACAGCATCTTAAAAATTATCTTCAAGCAACTATCGCAAAACAACTTTAACAGCACTGCACTGATCAAAGCTAGTTTTTCTGCTTCATCATTAGCTTCCTTTAAAAAGAGATGGACTTAGAGAACGAAATTGTCATTGTGCAAGTATCTTCTAGATGTTACGGCCAATCTGCACTTTAATAAATAAATACATTAAATCCAAACTGCAGAGGAAGACGGCAGCTAAATTAGCCCCACTGGGGTTCCTGGTGCTGTTGTTTTGCCGGTTTTGTTTGCTTGTGATATAAGTATGGAAACATTTGGCTCAAAATACTCCTGAGTATACACAGGAGACTTGCAGAGCCAGTTCAGTGTCAAGCAGAGGAAAAGGAGAGCAAATGACATCCTGCCTGCTTATGTAACATTTTTCCCAAAGCTTGCTTCCCACAGTTGGGATTTAAAATAGCATCTCAGCTGCACTATAAAAGCAGAGTTGCAAGTTCACAAGAACTTTATCATTTACCACAAAATTAGTATGTATCAAATAATTAGAAGGAATTGCTTTGTACCAAATTCTAAATCCATCATTACACATTTTTCCACATACTTTAAATCAACAGGAGAAAGTATGCCTGCAAATGTAAACTGTAACAGAACGCTGGTCTTTGTCACACCATTTATTTCTGCATAGGCGATTTTCCCAAGTACCCAGATAACACAGTAATGTACGTGGGATCACTACCTACTCTGGCCCAGGATTAAAACATTCTTCCTCACTTAAAATGTGTTATTGGTTCAAAGGATCAGAAGCCTAGTTTTACTGTACTGCAAAACAGTGTGTCTATATAGCGGTGAAATGGGTCTCGTTCTGTGTGCGCTATTCAAAAGCTTTCAATATTGATCGAAAAACTGTTTAAGTGCTCTGATGACTCATTTCAAGTCATTACTGACTCATTCTTCTCCATCGAGCAAAATCATTATCTTGCTTGTTCTGGCATCACACCTATGCTATCTCTGATGATAAACAGATACTCATTAAAAGTATTTGAAGTCAAATTTCACTGAGCTTAATTTTCCACAGTCCAAAAATCCTGTCATTAGGGAAACATCTGTAGGCAGGAATGCAAATTATCAACTATGTCTGAGGAGGCATAAAAGGAAAAAAAAGTGTAAGAATACACCTTTGTTTTTCAGAAACTCTACATTAAATTATTTCTGAAAATTGGTTCCACAGTTCTGCTAGACTAAAACAGTTTTGGGTTGTTGTTCTGTGTTGTTGTTTCCTCTGTTTAGTGTGTTCCATAAAAACCTTCAAAAATTATCCTTTATTAGAATTCAAAGACATTTTCCAATTTAGTGCTGATCTGGACTAAAATCCCCAACTCCCAAGCAACACTAAGGAGCCTCTAAAAGCCATCTAGTTCCTGAACAGGGTTTAAAAGCTAATGCAGACAATTAAAAGCTCCAAGACGAAACAAGCAAAAACTGTTTTGAGTTCTGTGTATCTCTAAATCAGCAAGGAGGAAGGGCAGCTTCCAAAACAATGGAATGCATATTATAAATGTTTAGAGCTTGCCTGATCAAAAAGTAACATCACTATGGGATAATGTGTACATTCATACTAGGAGGGTTATTTCAGTATAAATCCTTGTAGATATTTTTATTCTAGTACAGAGTAAATCATGTCACTTTGGGGGCCTGTTGGAATTCTAGTTTATGTGGTATACTGATACTCTCGAAAGGCTGAGAGACATGGGGCTGTTTAGCCTGAAGGTGACTGAGAAGGGAGCTTATTAATGTTTACAAATATCTGAAGGGTGGGTGTCAAGTAGAAGGGGCTCTTTTCAGTGGTGCCCTGTGATAGGATGAGGGGCAGTGGTCACAAACTGGAATGCAGGAAGTTCCAAATGAGGAAAAACTTCTTTACAATGAAAGAGATGGAGCACTGGAGCAGGCTGCCCATGGGGGGTGTGGAGTCTCCTTCTCTGGAAACCTTCAAAACCCATCTGGATCTGTTCCTGTGTGGCCTGCCCTGGGTGTTTCTGCTCTGGCAGAGGGGTTGGACTCAGATGATCTCCAGAAGTCCCTTCCAACCCCTATCATTCTATGTTTCTATAATTCTACAAATTAATGCCAGTGCCATTTTCACTTCTTCAGGCTAAAACTTGGAAAAATACATGAACAAAAATAAAAATGAAATAGCTGTCTAAGTTTTGAGGTAACAGTATTTGTGCAAACTCTCTCATTTCAAGATTCTTTTTGGAGCTACAGATATATGTAACAATTAGATTTATTCAATAAGCTATAGAAAAAGAAACATTGTAACAAACGTAAACCTACAAGCTCCCTTCACCTAACTATGCAATTTTACAAACCCTGCATTCCCAAGTTATTTTGGAGGAAGAGCTATGAGGTAACTCTAGATGAAAGAAAAACTAACCCTCTACTGAGCAAAGGTTATTAACCATCCTGTGCAGCATAACACTGCAAGTGAAGATGTTACTGTATTCCCATCTGTAACCTAACAAACTGTATAACCTAAAACCAAGTCACTAACTTCTTGATATATAGTCTAACAACCTAATGGAGATCACAATTCTAAGTATATACAGTTATCCAAAAAGAACCAAACGTATTCCAGGTAGAAGTCACAGAGTTTCTCATACAAGAGTCACAGAATTATCAGAGTTGGAATGGACCTCTAGACATCTTCTTGTCCAAGCCCCTCACTAAAGCAGCACTGCCTAGAGTACATGACACAGGATTGCATCCAGGTGGATTTTGACTATCTCCAGAGAAGACAACTCCATGATCTCCCTAGGAGCAGTGCTTTGTCACCCACACGTGACCAGGAAGAAATTTTTCTTCATATTTAGATGGAACCTCCTGTGTTCCAGCTTGTGCCCATTTCCCCTTGTCCTGTCACTCTGCCCCACTGAAAAGAGTCTGGCTCCATTCTCCTTGCACCCACCCCTTAGATATATATATATATACACATAGACATTGACAAGATGTCCTCTCAACATTCTCCCAAGCTGAAGTACTCTAAAAACTATTACTATAAAAAGTACTCTGAAAAATTATATATATACTAAAAAGTGTGTATATATATATACACTCTCTTCTACTCAACTGCTCTCCTAGTCCCAGCCCTCATTCTGTTTCTCAGAGAAGCAGTTAAAGAACATTGCTACAAGAAAATAACATATGAAATATATTTAATGTGAGGAACCCCATTCAAACAAAATGACTCATTTTTTTCATGCAGTAAGACATATAAGTTACCAATGTGAAATGACATACTAGAACTTCAAGAACTTGTTAAAAAACTTCTTTTGAATTAACCCTGTTTAGTGCCACCAGAAAGAACATGATGCTGCTGCTACTGAGAATGCATAGAATTATTCTTCTTCCTTTTAACCCTGTTGCTGAGGAGGTGTCCTGTGCACTCAGAACAACAGCATTCAGTGTGGTAATGGATGTACATTATTCACTTAGAAAATTTTAAGTAAAAAAACAGATCTACTGAGTCAACACATTTAGAAAAAGATAAAAGATACAGTTTAAAAATCCTGCCAATTTATATTTCAGGAAAATAAGTCACATATGGACTACAAAATTATCTTTCCCTTTGGAAGGTCCATTTTCGTAATTACCCCTGTCACAAAGCAGCTCTTCAATCCCACTTACTGTTTTTCACTTTGCTAAGAGGCTGTAAACTTTCTACCTTTGCTTTTTATTAACTTTGGCTAATTAACCATCAGCTTCAAAAACTATACAGCTGTCTTACAGGGTTTTTGTGGTTTAAACAAGCTAACAACAGTATGCTACTTTGAAATAAAACCCCTGTTACGGCACTGAGTTAGCCAGAGTTTTAACATAATGCCTACAATATTAAATGAGAAGTAAAAGCTTACCAGTTAGGGGGAAAAAAGCTTAAAAAAAACCCCACAACACATTAATAGGGAAAACTGGATGATTTTTCTTCTATTTTTTTCATCACAAGCATGATCTTGTTTTCTACACATAAAACTTTGCACAAATAGATTTTTATCAGTGTCATTATCATAGAATGGTTTGGGTTGGAAAGGACCTTAATATAAAGATCACCTAGTTCCAACCCTCTGCCATGAGCGGAGGGACCTCCCACTAGACCAGGTTGCACAAGGCCCCAACCAACCTGGTCTTGAACACATCCAGTGGTGGAGCATCCACAGCTTCCCTGAGCAACCTGTTCCCATGTCTTACCACCCTCAGAATGAAGAGCTTCTTCCTAATTTTTCATCTAAATCTACCTTCTTCCAGTTTCAAGCCATTACCCCACATCACAGTATTGTAAAACCTTGTAAAAACTCCCTCCCCAGCTTTCCTGTAAGCCCCCCTTCAGATATTGGAAAGCTGCAATAAGGTCTCTCTGAAGCCTGCTCTTCTCCAAGCTGAACAACCTCAACTCTCTCAGCCTGTCCTCACAGGAGAGGTGTTCCAGACCACTGGTCATCCATGTGACCCTCCTCTGGATGCACTCCAACATGTCCATGTCCTTCTCGTGTTGGGTGCTCCAGAGCTGGATGCAATACTCCAGGTGGGGTTTCAAGATAGCAGAGTAGAGGGGGAGAATCACCTCCCTCAACCTGTTGGCCACGCTTCTTTTAACGCAGCCCAGGATGGGGTTGGCTTTCTGGACTGCACTCACACACTGCCTGCTCATGTTG